>VUQS01000360.1:1230-16051 GCA_015108495.1 Heterochromis multidens | reverse complement strand
ATAAATCTTTATTGTTTTTTTTTTTTTTTTTTTTTGCTTACCCAATTCAAGGGCTGGAGCCTATCCCAGCTTTCATGGTGTGAATGGCAGGATACACCTTTGACTGGCAGGCAGTCTATCAGGCACACAACTATTCATACCTACAGCCAATATAGAATTACAAGCTAACCTGACCCATCCATGTCTTTGGAATGTAAGAGGAAGCTGGAGTACCCAGAGAGAACTCAGAAAAGCTGCATCCAGTCAGTGGATTTGAACCCAGGACCTTCTTGATGGGATGTAACAGTACTAACTACTGCACCGTGCTGCCTATGGTGAAAAAAAGCAAATGTATAAAATATATATTATATGTTAAATATATAAAATGTCTTTTATTCTGTTAACACAGTGAAGAAATGTTGTTAATGTATCTTGCAAGCCACAGCTTTCTTCTCAGCTGCTCCCTTTAGGGTTCACCATAGCAGACCATCTACCTCACCTGATCCCTAGCATCCTCCTCTGTCACACCAACCCACTGCATGTCCTCCTTCACTACATCCATCCTCTTGTCTTTTTGTTAGTGCCACAGTCTCCAAACCATACATCATAGAAGGTTTTACTGCAGTCTTGTAAACCTTCTCTTTCACTCTTGCTATCCTTCTGTCACAAATCACCCCTGACAGTTATCTCCACCCACTCCACCTTGTCTGCATACTCTTCTTCACTTCTCTTGTGCACCCTCCATTGCTTTGGATGGTTGACCCCAGGTATTTAAACTCATCTACTTTCACTACCTCTACTTTTTTCATCTTCACCCTTACATCTGCCTCCCTCTCATTCACACACATTTATTCTGTGTTGCCTTAACTGCCTTTCATTCCTCTTTCCTCCAGAGCATACCTCCACCTCTCCAGGCTCTCTTCTACCTTCTCTCTACTCTCACAACAGATCACTCATACTTGTCCTGCACCACTCTCACATACTTATTTTGCCACTCTTGACTTCCTCATGCACATGCTTTCTCTAGACAGCATATGAGTAAAATATCTTGCAGTATAATATCCACATAAAGAACTAAAAAAACAATAAAAACATTATAAAAACATTATAAAAAAAACTTTAACAGTGCTTTAGTTGCCTATCTAACCACCAACATCAGTGTAACACTTCACAAACCCATAAAAAACTTATGAGCATAAAATAGGCAGGTATTACACCTTTTCCCACAACAAATGGTGAAAAATAAATATATAAGTTAGATTTTTCTTTTTTTTTTTTTATTTATTTTTTTAAAGGTTAAACAAGAGGTTTTAGTTTCAAGATTCAAGGAATTGGCTTACTGTACAAACATGGCAATGAAACAAGTACCATAGCAGTCACCAAAAGCCTTAACACATAAAGAAGTCTGAAAGTGTCCTGCTTATGTTGTAGTAGTCTGTTAGATTATTAAAATATAAGGAAACAACCAAAGAAAAAAATAGGCAATGGCTCATAATAAATAGATAAAATCACCAGTGAGTTAAAAGTTGCTGACAAAGAATTTCATGTTCATCACTATAATAAGATTTATAAATTATACAAGGGCAGCCACAAGCAAGTGCTTGCCACGTTTAAACATTGGCAAGAACTGTCATAACACCCTTACAGCAATCCCAGAAGTTCAAAGCTGTTGCCTCTTTACTTTGTCATAAATGCTGCTCAGGAATTTGTCTTCTTTGCACATAGTTCTTTTGTCTCTAGGCTCTTTAAAAATAGTGCTGCTGGGGATTAAGTGGAGTAAGCTACAAATAATGACCTCAGACCCATCATTGTGGGTGTGATGGAACACAACTGAATAGATACAGAGTCTGACCTGGGAAGGTTAATACCTATTGTTGACAGCAGATCAGTCCTGCAAGTTCATGGTGAGAAAGAAGGTAATGTGCCACTAATAAAGCACCACCTGCTTAGTTGGGCTGCAGTTCATTTAAATTTAAAATGTATCTAAAGAGGTAAAGTATGAAAATAGGAATAGGAATAACAGGGAGCCAAAAAGTAGTCAGAAATCTGCACATAAAAAAAGTCTGAATTGTGTTCATTGTATAGGATGTTTGGGCGCTGTTAAATGGAAAATAATGGAGTTTGTGGCTAAGATCACCAAGAGTCATGTAAGCTACCAAAAGCCACAACTTCGACATGTGTTGTAGGATCACACTGAATAAAGGAGTATAATTTAACAAGAAAAACAGTTTTATGTTTCGATTGCTGCCAACCAGAGATGGAGCTAATAAAAACCTCTTGACTACTGCAGTTTGTCTCGAGAATGAAGACCAATTATACCCTTTCTCTGACGACCTGCCAAAGACCAGAGGTGGTAGTGGCTGGTAGTGAGGTTCTTATCTCTCACAACTACTACTGATTGAAAACAAGCTTTGTTATAAATGCAACACTGTCATGATCCATGGATTTTGTTGTTTATGGGATTTTGGTTGTTTTTATGGGAATGTTTATTGTTATCCTAGAGCTTTAGTGTTGATTGTTATTGTTGGTTTCTATGATTATTTTTAGCACCATGATTTCTATTAGAATTATTATTCTGTTTTGAGTTCATTCATGCTTTAGTATTTATTATTCTAGCCTCCCTAGTGTCTCCTGTATCTTGTTAAGTCCTCCTCTCTATTCAGTGTTTCCCTGTAGAGTTACTTCCTGTTTTATTTTGTTAGTTTTCTGTCTCTACTGTTAGTTAGACTTCTCCCCAGTCATTGTTTTAATTAGTTTCAGCCATGTCTCATTACCACCATTTGGTTAATACCACTCATATCCACTTCCTTTGATCACCTAACGTGAGTATTTACGTCCTTCCTTGTGCTTTCTCTGTGTTCCTGAAGATTTTAGGTTTGTCTTTTGCTGCCCAGTAGTAGGAATCTTATCAGGCTTGGTTAGTTTGTGTGACTCCAGAGGCAGCTGACAGGTACCAGCAGGCCAAGCAGAGTGCGGCTCTGGTAGTGGCTGACACAAAAACTTGGGTGTGGGAGGAGTTCAGTGAGACCATAGAAGAAGATTTTCAGTTGGCCTAAAAGCAATTCTGGCAAACCGTCAGACGACTCAGGAGGGGGAAGCAGTGCTCTACTCACACTGTATACAGTGTTAGTTGGAAGCTGCTGACCTCAACTGAAGATATAGACAGGTGGTGGATGGAACACTTTGAGGATCTCCTCAATCCACAGTCATGCCTTCTATAATGGAAGCAGAGTCTGGGGATGAGAGTGACAACTTGCCTATCATTGGGGTTGAGGTCACTGATGTAGTTAAACAACTGATCAGTGGCAGGGCCCCTGGGTGGATGAGACTTGCCCTAAGTTCCTTAAGGCTTTGGATGTTGTAGACGTGTCCTGGCTGACATGTCTCTGCAACGTTGCATGGAGGTCTGGGGTGGTGCCTCTAGATTGGCAGACTGGGATGGTGGTTCCCCTGTTTAAGAAGGGGAACTGGAGGGTGCGCTCCAACTATAGGGGGATCACACTCCTCAGCCTCCCAGCGAAAATATATGCCGGGGTACTGGAGAGGAGAGTCCATTTGTTAGTCAAACCTCGGATTCAGGAGGAATAATGACGTTTTCATCCTTTTTGCGGAACACTGGACCAACTCTTCATCCTTTTGAGGATATTTGAGGGTGCGTGGGAGTTTGCCCAACCAGTCTACATGTGTTTTGTGGACTTGCAGAAGGCATTCGACCACATCCCTCAGCAGGAAAAGGGTGGAGTGTCCACTCTGAGTCAGGGACATGTTACTACCCCAGGTGGAGGAGTTTAGGTACCTCAGGGTCTGGTTCATGAGTCAGGGGAAAGCGGAGCATGAGATTGAGAGACGGATTGGGGCAGATGCTGTACTTATCTGTTGTGGTGAAGAGAGAGCTGAGCATAAAAGCAAAGCTGTCGATTTACCCATCAATCTATATTCCTACCCTCACCTATGGTCACAAGCTCTGGGTAGTGACCAAAAGAATGAAGTTGCGGATACAAGTGGTGGAAATGACTTTCTTTTGAAGGGTGGATGGGCTATCCCTTAGAGTTAGGGTGAGGAGCTATAGTATGTCATTCGAGAGAAACTTGAATTAGAGCTGTTGCTCCTCCACATCAAAAGGAGCCAGTTGAGGTGGTTTGGGCATCAAGGATGCTTTCTGTACACCTCCTAGGTGAGGTATTCTGGGCATGTTCTACCAGGAGGAGGCCACAGGACAGACCCAGGACTCGCTGGAGAGATTATATCTCTCAGCTGGCTTGGGAATGACTCAGTGTCCCTCTGGATGAGCTGGAAGAGGTGGCTGGGGTGAGGGAAGTCTGGGCTTCTCTGCTCAGACTCCTGCCTCATGACCCAAACCCGGATAAGCAGTAGAAAATGGATGGATGGATGGATGACTATAACATATTAGCTTATAACATGTATAACTAGCACATGCAACAGTTGGGTATATTGCATTTAAAATACAGCCTTCCTGATCTTATGGGGTGTGTTGGTAGCACATAAAAAGACTGCATATTGTTAATACTCCAGCTGTCCATATGGATAAGATCACAAAGCACAGGGCTGGAATGAGTGTGGAAATACCACACTGATATTTGTTTTATATGTTGATACTGAGCTATTGTTAAGGTTAGAGTAAGTCCTGGAAAATGGAAGTCAAGTCAATTTAATGCTCTCTGAGATTGTCAGTTTGCAGCTATGTGCCTTAATGTATGTGATTAGATGAGGATGTATGTATGGTCTTACTAACCTGTGTTTTACTAATGACACTAAACACCAGCTTGTGTGACTTTGTATGTGAATGGCTGAATGAGAAATACATTTTAAAGTCACTTGCAATGCAAGGACACTTTTGTATGTGGAGTGGCCAGGGGATTGAACCACTAACCTTGTCTTTTTTCACAAAATGAGGTGTGTGTATCCATTGTCCAAATCCTATCCTTTAGTTTTTATTAAATGTACATTTTTGCTTCTACAACACACAGGGTTCTTAGTCTGAGCTTGGTCATTGCAAGAGTAGGTCAAGTGCCATCTAGTGCCCCCCTTCTCACTGATTCTGATCATAGCACCTAAAAACAAAATTGGTTTCTGACAAGAGCAGGCTTTTGGGGGATTTTTAGGGTATATGAAATCTTCAGACATCCAAAAATCCTGGGTATCACTTTTATCAAGTGTGATGAGCTGGCTGTCAGTTTTTCCCAGAGGAGCTAACGTTGAAACAATACCTGTCATTTAGGTTAGCCAACACTTTCTCTTGATTTCTTCTGAATAGTCTCTCTCTCTCTTTCTCTCTCTCTCTTTCTCTCTCTTTCTCTCTCTCTCTCTCTCTCTCTCTCTCTCTCTCTCTCTGAGCACACGTACACACAGACACACACATACATACACACAGAGAAATGCAAGAGCTGTGGCCCATGGGGATATTTTTCTTTTGGCTGAGGGATCAGAAGGATGAGGAGCTGTGAATGCTTCACTCCCGCTCTCCTCTAGTGTGTGCACTCGCTCACACTGTGTTGGGAATTAATGACATCTCTGTGGCCCATCAACAGCACAAAACTCATGGGGAGAAAACATAAGAGATGGAGTTTGGAGGTAGCAGCTACGGAAGAAGAAAATGGCAGATAAACCTGGCACTTTATGTTGAATTTTTTGACCAGTACTGCAGCAAAAGAGGTGATAAAGTACTTGAGAGCAATAGGAATGATGAAAAAAAAGAACAATAAGTTAGTGCTGAGTCAGATTGGTGATATTGCAGGAAGAGGTAATTTCATTTTGGCTTTCCACCAGAGACTTGCAAGAAAAAATCAAGTTTTAACACTTTATGCCCTTTCCTTTTACCTTTTTACATTCATGCTGAGGTACATACTTTTACTGACTAATCTCATTTTCAGATACATACACATACAGTGTGTGTACCTGAGACAACATACATGTTGAAGCAAGAGAACACAGTACATGTAGATGGGAAAAACACAGTTATGAAAAAGTTAGAGGGATGGAGAGGAATTAAATTAATTTTTTTTCATGTATGTAGTCCTTAAAAGGACTTTTAACCTTAGAATTTCTGTACTTCTAGTGAGATGATCAAGTTGCAGGGCATTAACTGCCCTGACTGTCTGTTGTCCTATATTAATGTTTTCTCTCTTTTCCCCATTTGTAGTGGCTCCAATTCCCAATTTAATATTGGCAAGCTGCTGGACACAGTAACTAAAAAAGCTGCTGACAGCGTGTTCAGTCCCAGCCGACAGGACCAAGCAAGGTAGCTCCCCTGAGTTACCTCATCTAGGACTTTTTTCTTGTATTTCTGCACTTGTAGACATTTACCATCAGCTCACCTGTCCCTATATGAAACAAATCATAACTGTCCCAAATTTTATACGCGGTGTCCTTTTCTTATCCTTCTTCTCTCCTCTTTACAGCATCCTTAAACCTCAGAGAGGTTCAAGCTCCCTTTACATACTCTATGGGTCAAGTATAACCAACTGTGGCTTTAGATGCCACTAAAATTAAATTTTTTGTTTGAATTTGCTCTTTGATCTACATGTGCCATACCAATGATGGAGTTTTTTTGGGACACAGCAGTAAGCCATAGATTGCCTTTATCAGAAAGCTGAGCTGTGCTTATGGCATCTTTCAAACATGGGCCCAGATGGTTGCAAATCCCTCCATTGATGTTCACCAGACTTTCTGGCACAGAGCATCGGCCTTCCCATTCACATCATCACGTTCTTCTCTTACTCCATTGGATGTTTTAGAGACAACAAGGTCCTTTGTGACTTGACTATTCTGAGTGGATCACCCTATCAAAGACAGGCCTTGGTCCTACCTACTACTTGCTGATGTTGCCACATGCTCAATGTTTTCTCCACCACCTGCTCAGCCCTCCATTTCCTTCCTGTTGCTACCTGTGCACCCATCATTATTATTTTTTATGGCTGTTATTTTTTTATGTCTTAGGAATTAATATTGTGTAATAGTAAATTATTTATTTATTTATTTATTTATTTTGTTCATAAACAAATCACTCTTCTTGCTCTCTGAATGATCAATTAAGGAATAATCAGATATGCTGTTTATGCATTCTAAATAGATCTGTGGTCCATAATTTGACAGATATACTTTTATTAGGATTTTCTTTGGACAATGCCAATACTGGCCTGGAACATACTGTGCATTTATAGAATATGAACAGTAAGGGTTAAGCTTGTACTTTGTCTGCTTAATAACCACTTCTTCTTTAACTGAAATGCTCTGCATGTCAGCCTTCTCAATTTATTTATTCTGGTTATGTGATATTATTAACTGATTAAGCTGTTTGCTTTGCCCCTGCCAAAATTGCTTAAATAAAATATCCTATCTGCAAGTTAATTTTGTGGACATTCCCTTTTGTGGGTTATTTTTAACAATAAAGGTAACACTTGTGTATGAGTACTAAAATCTTTTGAAGGTTCTTATAGGTCATTCTAGCCCTTAAAGTTAACACATCCCTGGGGCCTGTTTTCCAGGCCACTTAAGCAGTACCTAGCAATTTACCAAGTGAAATTGATCATTGGGGGAGCTACCGTTAATGGGTGTGGCTGTTGATTTCAGTCACCCCACCACCGGCTTAAATTAGTCACCCCTACTGGGGTGATAATCATAGGGACAGAGACTCTGACCCTTTAGACGGAGAGCCGGTCCAGACGTCCTGTGCAGGGGTAACTGGGATCACAACAGTATACTTGTGAATACCTCAGTGATTGTGTGGCATACTACTCAGCAGATTAAAAAAAAAAACCTCTAGGACTTATTTTTTAGTTGCAGAATGAGGAAGCATCATAAAAATCATGCTTTTATGTCCATCAGCATTGAACAGTCATTTAAAATGAAAGCTGTTGGCAGACACTGACGCAGATATTGGCTTACAGACTTTTGGTCCACTACTTTTGGCAGTAAATGCAGGAAAAAGGGAAGCATTATTGAGAAGAAGTTCCCTCTGACATCATTTGTGCATTTATAATGAAACTGGTGCTTTTATGGTGCTACATTTCTGTGGACACTGAGAAAACAGGCACATTGTCCACCAACTTGCTGCATGTGAAAATGCAGAAAAACATCTGACTATCTGACAAACAAACATCTATCTCCATCCATCCATTTCCTTAAACTCTTATCCAGTTTAGGGTCATGGGGGGACTGGACACATCTTATCTAATATTTCAGGCTCCACTAGATTAAAAGGGAGGCCTTTCTCAAACTGATTGAACTAAATCTGATCAGCTGTCCTGGAAGCAAGGTTGGGGTTGCAAAACTCCAAGTTTGTTGAACCTGCTTTTCAGTATCGACTTCATGTTTATGTAGAACCACAACTTGGTCATTTCCCAAGATAAGGTATTTTAAATAATTCTGTTTTGAGCTGTACCCTTGATAACAGGAAGACAAAAGCAGTGGAAAACCGTTCCTTTTCAGCTTTCCAGTAATGCCATCTACAAAGAATTGATATATAATATATAATATATATAGGCCTCAGATTAATAGTAAACCTTAACCTGACAAAGCAAATTTGCCTTCATACAGTCAGCAGAGTAAATTGAGTTTAATGTGTGTAAAGTCTAAGCTTAACCTAGTGGCATTTTTTTTTAACTAGACAGGCTTCTAGACTGAGTTATGTCTAAGAGCAACCTGAGGTCATTTGTTATAACAAATGCCAATACTTAGCTCCAGGGTCTTCCCATGTGCCTCCATTACTGACGTGAACAAATCCTTGGCTTATTTGGGTGTGTTAGACACACTGAGTCAACATTTTCTGTTCATTTTCTCTAGGTCCACCGTCTTGAGTAAGATTGATTACATAATTGACTTGTGGTCACCTTAAGTACTAGAATTACCCTGGACTGCTGACTTTAGCTTGCTCACCCCAGAATTTATGCCATCAACATTCATGGCCAACTTACTTGGCTTGGATAGCCTATACCTTTACATCAGTCCATTTCCACATTTACTGGAACTGACATCTCTGTAGTTTGAATTGGTCACACTTCTTCTTAGCATACCATCAAAGTCAGAATAAATTTTCCTTAAAGTAGAGAAGGTAAATGAAAATGATTCTTTACTGATTCTCTATCACTGTTTGTAAAAGAAATACTAATACATTGATAAAGATGATCAATCTAGTCCATGTTCGACTTTAGACACGAGTGTCTATGAACAAAAGATGACCTTTGACAGATATTTAAGGGATTTAAAAAAAAATCATCCTAAAGATCAACCTGACAAAAATTCTGACAAAGGAGATGTAATTAAACAGGATTATGTAATGGATGTGATTAATCCAACACTTAATTAACTGTACTATACATGCATCATTAAGTTTTACAGTAGAGGTAATGATGGGAATAATGGGAATTTTTGCTCACTAAACAAGCATTGATGAAATATTTAAGATGTTTATTATTAAATCAAAACTCTAGTGGTAATAACAAGATATGCAAATGTTGCCTTGTTGGAAAGTAATATTTCATATCACCGTGCTGAAAGGCTGAATTTTACCAAGCACTTCAGTGTTCAATCACTTCACTGTTATCAAACAGTGTTATTAATGCAGTTTTTGTTGAGGAAGATGAGTTCTGGAGCACAGCAGGGCAGAGATCAGCAGTGTATTTGCACTAATGGGGTGATAACACCCACACAGGAAAGCACTGGCATCTTTAAGTGACAGCTCCTGCTGTCTGTTTTAGTGCTTACTGGTCTGAAGAGGTCACTGAATCCGTTTTGGATAGATCTGGCTTCCTCAGCAGTCCGTGTAGGCAGCTAGTTTGGTGTGGACCAGCTGGCTGTAGTTCAACCTGATAAACAGAGAATGGTTCAGTACAATACTAATCAATAGCTACAGAGCCGTTTTAATGAATTAGCAAGCAGAAGGAAGAATGAATTAAAACAGCAAATTGCAAAACAAGAGTTGTTGGCATTCACAGATGTACTGGTTGGAAGAAAAACACAAAGCAGCAGTAAATGTGCTGCAAAAAAATCTTGAAGTCTTTAGAAATTTAAATTTTGATTAATGGAAAAATGAAAGCGCTATGACACTGCTGCAAGAAATGATCTGTTTTTAATTTATGACAGCATGTTTCTTGAAGCAAAAATAAAATGGGATTAATTGGCAGTTTTAAGAGGCGTTGAGCATATATTCTTTAAGCAATGACATCTAATCAGTGGATGACTCAACTGACAATAAGGTTTTGCTGTTTGACTTTACTTTTTGGTGACCTGAAATCCATCTTCCATCTCCAAGCTTTTACCATACCTCCACCACATTCTCCTTCTTACAATATATGAACATCAAATCAAAGCAGAAACCAAGATTTGGCCCCTTTTTCTACTCAATGTGCATTTACTCAACAAAACATGACTGAATACTTATAATCAAAGACATTGTTTATCTTTAAAAATAAACAAGTTATCTTCTTTTTTAAAACTGCTTTTTGACTTTTATTATTTTAATATTTTAATATTATTTATTATTTTATTTTATTATTATTGAATTATTTTATAGACAAAATCTAATCTGCAAGAAACTGTCATATTGTCTCTTGAGACTCATTATCAGTGGGTTAATATGTGATGAACTGATGTATCTACTGGCCTATTATTCACTGACATTGAAACACATTTCTGCTGACTGATGAATAACAGATATATCCAATTATTTTTGAAATTAAAACAGTAGTCAGCTCTTCAGTGAGTGTTTACGCCAGTGCTGAATCACAGAGCTTTCTTCTGTAACAGAGGATTTAACTGAATCAGCTGCCAACCATACCTAATTACTATTCAGTTGCCACTTACAGATGTGTGCAAAGGTTTCTGCACCCTCTGGGCAAATTACATGTAGTATCATAATTTATTTGCAAGCTGAAATGCATCGCTCACAGCCTTTACCACTTACTAATGATAATTAACTCAGCTTAAGTGAAGGTATCAGAAAGTAGCCTTCTTAAAATGCTGCTCTGAGAGCAGTACCTTAAATAAGCTCAAACTGTTGTAATCAAAAATACTAGCTCATTGTGGTCACAGGGCCAATGTAGAGAGAAGTACATGTATTTTCAAGTTCATTCCTAAGCTGTAAATGTGGACATTAACATGTCAACATTTTTATAGGTTCTAGGGCTGCACAAGCGATTGGTATCAGCTGGCAAAGACAGTCTGCCAAAAGGAATTTCTTATAGAAAATAATTAAGAGATGATATATTTAAATTATACAATCATGTGAAAAAGGTTTTCATAAAGAATTCTATGCAGTCAAACTAAGTTCACCTCATGATTCCATAGCTTGTAGAACCACCTTTAGCAGCAATAACTTAATAATTGTCTGTATGCCTTTAGCAGTCTCTCACCTTGCTGTGGAGGAATTTGGCCCATTCTTCTTTACAATGTTACTTCAATTCATTGAGGTTTGCGATCATTTGTTTGTGCAAAGCTCTCTTAAGGTCCTGCCACAGCATTTCAATCAGGTTGAGGTCTGGACTTTGACTGGGCCATTGTAACATCTTGATTCTTTTCTTTTTCAGCTATTCTGTTGTAGATTTGCTGCTGTGCTTGGGATTATTGACCTTTTGCATGACCTCATTTCTGCCCAGGCTTTAGCTGTTGGACAGATGGCCTCACAGTTGACTCTGGAATACTTTGTTATACAGAGGAGTTTATGTTTGGCACAAAGACTGAAAGGTGCCCAGATCCTGTGGCTGCAAAACAAGCCCAAATCATCACCCCTCCACCACCATGTTTAACAGTTAGTATGAGTTGTTTGTGCTGGTATGCTGTGTTTGGTTTTAATAAAATGTGACGCTGTGCATTATGGCCAAACATCTTCACTTTGGTCTCATCTGTCCAAAAGACATTGTTCCAGAAGTCATGATTTGTTTAGATGTAACTTTGCAAACCTAAGCCATGCTCCCATGTTCTTTTTAGAGGGAAGAGGTTTTCTCCTAGCAATCCTTCCAAACAAGCCATACTTGTTCCGTTTTTGTTTTTTTTTTTTCTAATGATACTGTCATAAACATACTAACTGAGGTCTGTACAGTCTAACACGTAGCTTTTGAGTTTTTTGCAGTTTCTCTGAGTCTTGCACAGTCTGACCTTGGGGGGAATCTGCTGAGATGGCCACTCCTGGGAAGATTGTGGCATCATGTTAACACACTGAATGATCCTGACCTGCAAACTACAAAAACATCTGCTTTTATAAAGGTGGTCACACTTGCTGATGATCAGTTAATCAAGAGCATTTGATTAGCAGCACCGGGCTGCTACTTACCCTCTTAAATCCCATGGAAGCAGTAAAGGTGTACTTAGTTTTAGAAAACTTTGTTATTCACATGTCTCTAGATAATAATGCCAGACTTGGGAAATATAAACTACAGATATCAGTAATTTTCCATCTATTTCAACAAAGCAAAAAGAACATCCAACATAATCTTGTTAAAATGAGTCATCAGGTAATTAGTAGCGCACAAAGACTGTTGTCCTAAAAATGAAATGTTGGCATATAAGTAAGTATGATCAGGATTTCCAGAATGTTAAAAAATGTTCATAGATTTCCAAAATCTGGGATTAATAAAATATAGCTTATCTTGTCTTATCTTGATAGCTTGTTTTCTGCTGCACAATTGCAAAGACTGGGTACTTTGTGTAAGTGGGTGCAGCTAAATAAGGGAGCAAAACATCTGGATCAGTAGTAGCCAAGTTCCTTAAATCCTCTAGCAATAATTAAAAGACACACACACATATACACACATCTGTGCATCTGTATAAGCTACAAATTGAATTGCTCTCCACATAGAACTTCCTTTTGGCAAAATGTATGAAGGTGACATTCAGGAGTGAAGGTAATTTAGACAAGATAGCACATTTAGCCAAGAATTTAGCAGATTGTACACACAGCTTCAACCCTGCAAGCAAAATAAAAAAACAAAAACAAACTTTGCCTGTAATTTTTATCCTTTACTATAAGATGAAGTAGAAATAGATGAGTTGCCAAATTACCCATTTTCTTACATTTACCTCTGTCGCCGTAGATCCAAATGGATTAAAACACGGAAAGTGCTGAGAGTGAAGTTTGGAAAATGGTATCTGCTAATTAGTCACATACACCCCTGGGCTCTGATAATTTGTGAACATTTGTATGCAAGTGTGTATCCATATGTGGCCACAGCTGGGTTCCAGGTTCCACAGTTTTAGACTAAACGGACATCTTACAATCAGTGTTTAGTCTTTTTTAAAGTTTTCACTTCTCGCCTTTGCCATTATTTAAAGTAGGGCTTTGTAACTTTATTAAAAAAATAAATTCCATTTAATGAAGATAAAAATGTTGATCATTTCAAATAAATGTAACTCTAACTAATTTTCTCTAAAGAATAAAGATCTGTTTTATTTTATTTTTGTTCACATTACAGCTTCTTTTATGTGAGAAGCTGATAAATTCTCACTTTCAGCCTTTTATTTTCACCTTCCTCCTTTCTAAATGTCAGTGCCGCCAGATCACTGTGCCGTCGTTCCACCTCTGAACACCCAAACGGAATTGAGGGGAGCCAAGAGGAACCGGAACAATTTGGCTTGATAGCACACCCTCTGCTCAACATTGCTAAGCGACCACCGTGAACTCAATTTCGTGAGCCTTCCCTTACCTAGAGGCTATAGCAAGTGAGGGAGAGTGTGGATGCGTATGTTTTTGTGTGAGTGTGTGTGTACTGAAGACCCACCTCTCAAGTGAATCATCCCAAAATCTGTGCAAGTTCTGGTCTGTTGGGTTTTTGGTCTACACTTGGTCGGTGTATGTTCATGTGTGTATAGTACCTGTGTGCAAGTTTGCGTGCACGTGGCATTTGTGTGGTTCTGCATGACTGAGAGGTCTCTGCTGGCCCAACTAGATACCTCAGCTGCAGACAGTCACACTCATATTACAAATAAATGGCAAATGATGGAGCACATTACTCTGTGTGTGTGTGTATGTGTGTGTTCAGTCTGCACTCTCAAGTGAATCGTCCAAAAATCTGTTTAAGTTCTGACAGAGGGAAGGAGAGATTTCATAGAACTAATTTTATTTACTATGTGAATGTGCATATTTTATATCTCCATATAACATAATGCACCAAATGGTTATTTCTGTTCATATAAATGCTGTAACTTTTCATGGTATTAAATTCAGAATTTTCCTTTTTAGCTGCCTTAATCATCTTTTTCTGCTACCATCACAGAGTGTGGTTGGAAAATTGAAGCAATGGGAGCCTCTTTCTAGCACTTGATCTTAGTTTTACTCCCACTGATTTGGCATCACGGGCACTGTTTAGCTGAATATGGCAATCAAACACGGAAATGTAACTTAAATGGACTGGCTAATAATTTATTACTGACTGCCAAGAAACAGTTGGTGTATTCAGCTCTGGCTACCTCCCCCCCGTAGACCAGTTCTGGATCTGACTGAATCAGATGATGTATTGTGTACAAGTGCATAGACAGACGCACAGGCAGGGAGAAAAATAAGACATGGGAAGACAGACAGAGGCTGAAGCAAAAATAAGAATATAGAAGAAGACTTCAGGGTTGGCTTTTGTTTAGACTTTCCCCTTCAATGCTCATTCTGTGTAAATGAGATGGAAGAGTGCTGCAAAGCTCTGTGGACTTTTGGTATAACTGAAAACAGTTTAAAATATGATACAATGTTATACTTACATTTAGTATAACTTGCAACATGTTGGCCAACACAGTTCAGACCACCTTTCACACATATTTAAATATTAAAAAAAAAAAGGTGTGTGTGTGTGTGTGTGTGTGTGTGTGTGTGGGGGGGGGGGGGGGGGGGGGGGTGACTTTG
>VUQS01000358.1:27055-37266 GCA_015108495.1 Heterochromis multidens | reverse complement strand
AAAATTTAAATTTTTTAATAAAAAAAATTTTTTTTTTTTTTTTTTTTTTAATGTATGGAACATTAAATCTTGATCAGTTTTCCTCTTGCTAGTTGGAAATTTCTGATCTCGGACTTCAAATTTTAGCAGATTTTGATAATATGTGGAAATACAGTGGACCTCTCCCTCTGTCTTTATGAAGCCATTTGTGGCTGAAGAGATGCTGGACTGTGGAAGGACGGGTGCATAAAACACAGTGTTGTCAAACTGAAGTGGTAATACACAATAATGCGGGATAATTTATGGCATTCTTGTGGTTCTCGTACAAAATCTGTTTGTATTTGATTCAAGTGGAGCTGGATCTTTCTGCCATCTAACATTTGCTCACTGGGAACTGAGAAAGCCTCCATGGTCAGCAGGCAGCAGCACAATCACAGGCAGATGTATCTTATTGCTTGTTTGCAAAATAATACTTTTACAGAAAAGATCCCCTTTTAAAGACATAGAAACAGAAAATCTGTTGTCTTTGTTCCTAAACACACACACACACTCTCTCTCTCTCTCTCTCTCTCTCTCTCTCTCTCTCTATATCTCTATATATCTATATATATCTCTATATATCTATATATATCTATATATATCTATATATATCTATATATATATATATATATATATATAGATATAGATATATAGATATATATATAGATATAAATAAATAAATAAAAATAACGTCCTTCAGTGTGGATTCCCTTTTGATATATTTTAAAAGAAGTATCCATACTTGTTGACCATTAGTGGAATTTGAAATGCTCATTTTCTAATCATGTCATGAATCATAAGTGTTGACAGTGACATTTGAAAACCTAACAATAAGTACATTTCATTTTCTATTTCAACTGATGCCAAGAAAGTCCAAACAGACCTGGACAGAGTGTCTAGCTGTGCTACAGTGCCTTTGCCACCGTGCCTTTTCAAAACTAAGAGAGAGAGAGATAAAGTGTGAATAAGGAGGTATAGATGTACTGCAGAGTGGTACTTAGAACAGAGACAAGCATACAGAAAATCCATGTGACCGTGACCAAATTTTGTAAAATATATCTTGTATTTAAGCAACAACTGTTTTTTTTATTTGTTTGTTTGTTTGTTTTTTAGGAACTCTGTATTTTGGATTGTTGAGTGGTACCATGAAAATAAAGATTGTATTTAAAATCACAGAGGTGATGATGTATCATTTCATCTTTTAATCATGAAGGATCAGTCTGAGTCTGAAGGCTTTCTCTAATTCGTGCCTCCTCATCTCCTCCATCCTGGCTGTGACCTGGAAAATAATCACATTAGTGCATTATGTTGGAGGACGTCTCAGTTCCTAAAGCATGTCTGGAGGAGAGAGGACAGAGGAGGCTTGCCAGAGGAGCTATAATTAAGGATGCACAGGTGTATTGTTTGCAGAAGTGTTTTTACCTGAAAACCTGAACACTGAAGGTAAAAACGTTAATTTTAGGATTGATTTTAAGATTTTATTGTATGTTTTTAAATCTTTTAATAGGTTGGTGCCACCATATCTTGTTGACCTCTTAACACTTTATGACCCTTTAAGGTTACTGATGTCCACTGACCAGTTATTTCTTTTCTTCTTGTCCTGAAGACAAGACTTTAGAGCAGGGGGGGACCGAGCTTTCTAAACCATATTTAGCCCCTAAACTGTGGAATGAGTTACCCCCTGTGCCCCAGACTGGCCCCCAACCTGCACATTTTTAAAGTGTGTCTTTACCCACAGCACCCACAGCCATCAGGCTTTACAATTCTCACATAAATAGCAGATGAGCTGTCAGACAAATGAATTTCCCTCTGGGATCAATAAAGTTATTCGTATTCGTATTCGTATTCGTATTCGTAAACCCATCTTTACTCCTTGGCTTTGAACCCAGAGTGAGAGTTGTATGTATGATTTGATTTTTTTTGGTTTTATGGTCTTTTGTGTGTGTGTGTGTGTGTGAACTGGATTTTTTATTTATTTTTTTGTTCTTATTGTGTGACCCTTCTGTGTACTTTGGTGTATAAATAAAATTCTGTTGAACCCTGGACAGGTTGCTAGACTAACACACACAGACAGGCAATATGCTCATATTCACACCTATGACCAATTTAGGATAGCCAATTAACCTAAACTGCATTGCTTTAGGAGAGAACCCACACAGGAACAGGGAGGACATGCAAACTCTATACAGAAAGGCCCCAGCCAACCAGTGGATTCAAACCCACTTCACCTTCTTGCTGTGAGGTGACAGCACTAACCACCACACCATTCTGCCACTCTTCGTGGTGGGGCTGGACCGGATCCCTGACAGCTGGGATCCGGTCCAGCTCCACCATGTGTTCTTATTGCAGGTCATTTAAAAGAGAACAACTGGTAATAATAGAACTGTTTTGCTATGGTTGGAATAAACATGAATAAATAGCCTATGAAGTGACATGAAATATTTGTCACATTGAGGTTCGTTTGTTATAATCCTTCTTCCAGTTGGAGAGATGATCCACTCTAACTCCTTTATTATTTCATGATAATCCTAAAGGCCGCAATACTGCATCGGATATAAGTAATGTGAGCTTTGAATTCACTTTCATCACTTTATTATAGCTCATAATCTTCATTCATAGAGCTTTATAATTTATAAATCTACATTCTTCCTGCAACAACTTGATGAGAAGCAGATTTTCTGTCATCAGCATTCAGGGCTCACCTGTTACCATAATCTGTTATTGAAGGTTGAAACGGAAAACGCAGTGTTAATTAATCACGCTGATTTTTGTCGGATGGTGCGTTGCTGTGAATTATAGGACGACATCGGACTATCTCTTTTCCTTTCACAAAGGATGGTCCAGTGTATCCTCTGTTAAAGAAGGTAATAAAGGAAGCACTGAAGCGCCTTTCCTTAATATTTGGAGAATTCCACCAGCTGACGCGCAGATACTTCCGGCTCACTTCTCCCATTTTTAGGAACCATCGACAGGAAATTTGACTATTGGCTGATGTATCTTTTCCTCGCTTTCTCCGCTTGCATGTCTGGTGGGAGGGACTAAGACGGGAAGAGAGGAATCGAGGGTGCATTTTGAGAAATGAGGAAGGGGGTGAGGCTCAAATATATTACATATTTACCAAACACGATGATCGTCTGTTATAGTGGTGGTTTGAACCTCCTGGTCTGTCTGGGCTTTTCTGCATGGTTCCTCCCACAGTGCGGCTACTTGGTGGCTTCTAATGTTGGCGTAGGTGTGGACGTGGTTGTCTAGGTGACCTGTCCAGGGGTGTAGCAGCGCAGTGTGGGGAAAAAGGATCACATAGAAATAAACCACGTAATTGTTTTGTGAGCTCCAGAAGATTTTTCTTTGTAAAGGATGTGATCAGCTGACCTGTGCTGTTGCTCATAGTGAGACAAGTCTCATTGAGATTAAACATGTCTTTTTTCAAGAGAGATCTGGCCAAGTGGACAGCAGAAATTGCAACAAATATAACACAACAGTTCTATAAATATATTTTAAGTGATCAGAAAGGACTGGATTAATTATAATATAGAACACAGAGTAGGTACAAGAATGCAGAATCATAAGGATACTTGCAAAACAGGTCATTTCTTTATTTTATATATAATCCTTTCATACAAATACAGCCTATTTACCAATATTAACAAGGATATTGAACATATAAACTACATACAAACATCGGCAATAACTTTTTTGGACGCTCACTTTAACCCCTGCCTGCAGCCCTAAGACAATTGATGCATGGCACATGCATTTTAAATATGACACATAGCTGCTCATAAGAAGAAATACAGCATGTGCAATTTCATGTATGTATGTAGGCATGTACTGCTATATGACATAATATAACATCTGTAGCATCTGATTCATGTCTATTAGATAATGTGACTATTTATTGTGCTTGTAACCAGGCAGAGATATTCAAAAGAAGGATATGGTGCCCTCTATAGTCGAAGAGTCATTATTGAAGGACGGGAATTTATACAGTTTTTCCTCTGTGGAAAAAACTAAGGCATAAAAAGAAAGTAATACTCGGGTCATGTGGAATTAGGGGAAATTTGGTGGCACTGTGAAATGGTAAGAGAAGATATAAAGTATTTTTTTGCTCTTGGTTGTTGTTCGTTATGCATGCAGAAGGATTTTTCCCATCGTCGCCTTTAAGCATGATTTCCATTGCACAAAAAAAAAAAGTATACATAGGTGTAATAATGAATTAGGAATTAAGTAAAGAAAAAATAAATGGCCTTATTACTGTATGCGATAGACTCCCTTATTTCCGATTATTCCTCCTTTCCTCCAGCAGGGGACCGAGCAGGGAAAATGTGGGAGGAAAGACTAAATCCAGGGAACTGAGTCAGCAGCTGCAGCCAGTCTACTGCTCCCCTCAACTTCCGCTGATCCGTTTCATCTTCACACACTTTCATAGTTAACAATGGACCTGAGCTGATTTACAGTAAAAGGCGTCTTTGTTGGAGGACGAATAAAAGCAGAAGAGAGGAGGAAAGAGGATCGAGCGGACCATCCGGAGTCTCTGAGGTATCCTGTAACATCTCCAACACGCTGATTTTTAGGAGTTAACTCTGAGTAACTCGCTGCGGTTTTTCTTCAGGGGTAACTTCAGTGTTCCTCCTTTAGTTTGATGCCCAGTCTTGTCTCAAAGTCGTCAAGTTTGAGCTGTATGTTAGACAAACTATATATAAAAAAAAAAAAAGAGTTCTTCCTCTTTTCCAGAAGCTTTGATGAACAATAGGATTAAATGTGATCCACGCAGTAAGGGGATCAGGGCTGATTACAGTTGTCTGGTTTTACAAACTGCCTCTTATTACAGAATTGTTTGTTCTCTACCTGGTCGCGTCTTTTTCGAGGGAAATAGCCCAAACTGTGAGTGTTAAGGAGGCAGGCTAATTGGCGTACTGTCTATGTCCTGGTGGCCTTGGAAACTAAAATCAACAAACCTGAAACAAGTGAGAGGAAGAGTGCATGAACTGATGTATCCTACATTCAGAAAGCTTTGGATAGTTTATTCTTTTTATCCAAACATGGATTTGGAAGTGGGTCATAGCCATTTATTTTGGTAAAAATAATAATTATAACATAACAATGATTTTAATTTGTCAATTGTTTCTTTACATTTTGCATCCAAGAAGCCAGAATTTCTTGTAATTTTTTAAAAATAGTCTTGAGCAACAGTTCTCCAGGCTTTCTGAAGATCTGTTAAAGTTTTTCTTTGGACATTGGCTGCTTTTTCACCCATTTTCAGACCAGTCCTTGTACCTGACCATTTTCAGAGGAATGTTTTTGTGTTTAAGTCACTTAACATTGACCCATGAATCATTCAAGCATGAAAATGGTTCCTAACTCATGGTATGAACCAGTGTTGGGTCTTCATATAACAGACAACTTAGCAAAGAAACTGTTTTAAATTCTGTCTGTAGGCACTTTGTTACTGGCAGCATGTCACAAACATAATTTGTTCCCATTTCTTTAGTTGAATCTATGAAAATTGTCAAAGATGACACAGTTTGACAGGCATGAAATAGTATTTGTACCAATAAGATGATTTCCAAAGAGCTATTAGCTGAAAACTTGGCATATCTCAACATGGTGTGCAGTGTGTCCTTAAAGAAATCTGAGGAAACTGGAAAAGTGGAAGACAAAGAAGTGACATACCTGAAAAAAACTATCTACAGCAGATGAGCAGTATCTGAAAGTCATGTCCTTAAGAACCAGGAAAAATACCTGAGAGATGTACCCTTCAATTGATCCATCTACTGTTCACTGAAGCCTCATCAGAAATGTTCTCAGTGGAAGGGTGACTGTCAAGAAGCCATTCTTAAGGAAGGGAAATGGAGAAAAAGCCGAGGTATGCAGATTACACAAGAACTGAACTGAAAATCAGTGGCAACAGGTTGTATATAGTGATAAATCCAAATTTGAAAGTTTGGTTCAAATCATCATCAATATGTACGGAGGAGGCCAGGATAGAGGTACAACAGTAAGTGTCTACAGCCATTTGTAAAGCACAGTGGAGGCTCTGTCATGGTTTGGGGCGGGATTTCAACCAGCAGTGTTGGGGAGCTTGTCAAAATTAATAGAATTCTGAACACAGAAAAGTATCATCAGATTTTGATCCACCATGCAATACCATCTGGAAACACAGAATGGAAAACTCAGCCATGACATGGCCTCCCCAGATCCTGGACCTCAACATTACTGAAGCAGTGTGTGATCATCTTAAGAGAGACTGGAACAAAGGGAAGCCAAAATCCAAAGAAGAGCTTTGAATGTCTTTTAAAAAGCCTGCAGAACTATTCCTAAAGACTGCTTAAAGAAATTAGAAAAAAGAGTTCAGGCTGTGTTGAAGAATAAAGGTGGTCATACCAAATATTGATTTTCAAGCTTGTTAGAATTGTACAAACTTTGTTTCTTGCTTTATATACTGCATGTCCATGTATGTTTGCACATGTTTCAAGTCACTGCACCTATTTCCCATTTTCCTAGCAAAATATGAAAAAATGAGGGGTGGCTCAAGATTTTTGCACAGTACTGTATCTGACAAATTAGCTGCTACAATAAAAGTTTGTGTTTTGACCAACTAATACTGTCCACATTGAAAGAGATTAATTTTATATGGATCTGTAATTTGCAGTCTGAGTTGCTCGTTGACCAACCTTGGTCAACAAAACGTCTTTCTGTCTCAGTAGATTTTATTTTCATCTGTCTATAAAACCTCTTGGGTTAAACAGCAGATTGTTGATACCACTCCCTCTGTCACTCTGTCCAGCTGCTGTTTCCCTTGAGGCCTCATGTCCGTCCGAGTTTCAGCCATGAGTGTCCTTCCTCCGGTTCGACGGGACCGAGTCATTGCTCAGCTCCCTCAGGTAAAATCAGTCACCGTAGTTGACTGGTTGTCTTTCTAAAACAGTTTGCATGTTCACAAACCTGCCCTCCTCTCTTCAGTGTTTCCGAAAAGAGGCAGCCACCCACACTAAAAATGATTTCAACAATAAAGTGAAGACTGCCTGCCAGGAGCAGCGGACCGGCACCGTGGGGTGAGTGCACACACCTGAAGTTACTGTATGTGATCTGCTTTATGCGGCTCTTACTTATTTGCTGCTTCTTCTCTTATTCTCAGCAGATTTAAAATATCCAAGGTCATCGTGGTGGGGGATCTGGCTGTGGGGAAAACCTGCCTGATTAATAGGTAAACTAAGATACAGTCACTTCATATGTGACTGCAAGGTGAGGTGGAACTTTGGGAAATGGATAACTCAGAGGGAGTGTGTACCTCCTTCAAGGAAGCACAATACTTAAAGTGTGTTACAGTTGCTTTAAAATTCAAAGAAATTAATAAACAATGAAAATTCTCAGGAGTTTAAATATTTAAAAAAAAGAAAAGAGAAAACACATTTTCACTGTAATCATACTTAACTACAGCTGCACCTAACCACACAGGTTAAAATTTAAAAAATACAAAAATGTGGCTTTTTCCACCCCTGATATGTTTTATTGTACTTGTGCTTTGTATTAAGGGAATAGTTGCCATGGGCCATATGTGACCACAACACCAAAACACACGCCTGATATGGATGTGCTAGCTAGCTTTGGCATCATTAGGTGATACTTCCTTATGACTGATGGTTTGTGGTCCCTTCCCTTCTGCACATGAGGAACACTCAACTGTTTGACCACTTAGAGTGCCTCGCTGCATGCAGTAGTGCACTGCTACATGTATGGAAGTACACAGTACAAGTGACAGTTTGTCACTTGTAGTTTCTTTCATATTAAGACAGCTGATGCTAAATTTTGGACACTGTCAGATCTTTTTATTTTTCTCCTGTCACACAACAACTTCCTTTACGTGTCTGACCAAAAGGAGCACACAGGCTCAAACTACATTGTCCACATGTGCGGTGCACAGTAGCATTTTCTGTCTTTTTTAAGGCTTTTACAAACACAGACCACTGTTGGTAGTTCACACTGTGAATTTCTGAAAGAGTGATCATATCATCAAAGTATTCTTGAGTCTGATTTACATACTTTAGATAACTTCTTAATAACAAAAATTCTTCCATGCAGACAGCTGAATTAAATTGAATTAAGCTGAATTCTACTGTTACACTTCAACTATAAGTTACACTAATTCATACAATTTGGTAATGAACAACTTAAACACCCATACTGCTCTGATAAGAACTCAATTTAATTATTCAGCTAACAGTAGTTTAGTGCTTCTGCAACAATCGTGTTAACCAGCATGACCGAGGAGGACACTGAGCAGATGGACCTATGCAGGTCAGACTTTGGAAGTACCCCTCATGTCTCTTTGACATTTAAAATGAGGTCATTCATCAGCATGTGCTGCTAGTTTTAGAGCATGACCCTACTGAAAATTGCAAAACAAATGGAAATGTGTTGAGGATATTCTGCTCTAACAGTCAACTGTCATAGTGTGTGGTGAGTTCATTGATACACTTCTGCACCCACAGAAAATGTCTCTCATGTTTGTCTCCTGCTTTGCCTCTGCAGCCTAAGAGAGATATTTTTGCACTTTTATAACTGTGGCTACATTTCTCTGAGTGTACTCTGCGTGTATGGTTGTAAATATGCGTTATTTTTTATTTAGTTATTGTTTTTTGGAATAGCAAAGTGACTTGATGCGAATTCCCCTGTTAAAGTTAATATGGTCTGCTGCCGACCCTGCATGCATGTATTTGCTGTAGATCAGTTACAGTTCTTTTATTGTTTTAGGTTTTGCAAGGATACCTTTGACAAGAACTACAAGGCAACGATCGGTGTTGACTTTGAGATGGAGCGCTTCGAGGTTCTGGGTGTTCCTTTCAGCCTGCAGCTGTAAGTCTCTTCGGACACTGTAACGCATAAAACAAAGTCAGTCTGATTATGCTCACCAGTCTCTCTGTGTGTGTTAAAGGTGGGACACCGCAGGCCAAGAGAGGTTCAAGTGCATTGCTTCTACATACTACAGAGGAGCCCAGGGTAACTTTCCATCAGTCTTTCCATTTACAACACTGTTTACAAGGAACAAAATGTCAGTGAGTTTCCCAGCTGTAGCCAGCTGCTAACGAAGTAAAAGGATCTCTTCTTTTCTTCCAGTTGTGATTATCGTGTTTGATGTAAATGATATTGCCTCCCTTGGCCATGCAAGGTAAACTCATTGATTATAAGAATATTATTTGTGCGCCTTTATCTTATTGTTGTCCCAGCTGGTGGATTTAACGCCATCTTTTCCCGTCTAAAGGCAGTGGCTCGAAGACGCTTTGAAAGAGAACGACCCCACCAGTGTTCAGCTGTTCCTCGTGGGCACAAAGAAGGACCTCAGCGTACGTCTTTTACTGTTTAAAGTGGACATGCCTGTGGACATTTTGGTTGTCTTTACTGGAGTCAAATGTGAATTGTTTGGATAGATGCCAGTACAAAGCGTATCCAAGCTCAAACCTCAGGAATGTTTCTCCTCCTTTACTAGACTCTGAAGTGCTTGTGACTAAGGTGGAAATCACAGAAAGGGACATTTTTAAGAAATTAGTGTTTTTAAACAGCAGTACTTAAGTCAGTGTGGTTACTTGGACTAATTTTTTTTTAAGCAGTGTGTAATTATTTTACAATTTCCCAAAAAAGCAGGGGCGCTGTGTAAAGTACAATGAAATATAATTATCATCTAAATCAATTACTGATAGAAAATACTAAAAAACTAATAAATAAATTGAAAAATGTCATTGTTTTGGAAAAATATAAGCTCATTTTACCAGGCAACAAAAGACTGGAAAAGTTCTTTAATACTTAAAAAACACCCACTGGAACATCTTACAGCTGATTAGATTAGTTAATAACATGACTGGATATAAAACAAATATGCTTATTTGAGAAATAAAACAAATGTTACACTGCTGAAATAAACTAAAAAATAAATTATTTTTGTAGATCTCTCTTAAGGTCTTGCCTCAATGCCTTCCGGTAGACTGAAATATTCAAGTACTTATTCACACACTAAAAACACTAGAAGAAAAAAATTCAGCTGATCGGTCATCTTGAAACAAAAATACAAAAACTTCTCAGTGTTAGCTGTTTTTCTTTGTGTAATTTGAAGAAAAGCTTCTTATTTAGGGTTTTTTTTTTTTTTTTTTTTTGGTGGTTTTTTTTTTTTTTTATTTTTTTTTTTTTTATAAATGTAG
>VUQS01000358.1:4859-24159 GCA_015108495.1 Heterochromis multidens | reverse complement strand
AAAAAAAAAAAAAAATAAAAAAAAATATTTAAAAAATTAAAAATGAAATGAAAATAAAAAAAAAAAAAAAAAGCCAGCTATACAATGATTTCACTGTGTTTCTTTAAAAAAATATATCTATGCAAGTATTATAAAATGTCACTATGCTTTTTCTTCTTCACTGAACCTTTAAGGAATCATGTTAACTTGATCAGTTGTTGAAGGTTTTGAAGGAGTCGAGGTATTTTCCATTGATTTGGCTCTGCAGCTCTTCGGGTATGCAGTGAGAGAATTTGTAGTTTTCCTTAATCCACTTCCCTCCTTCAGTGTTCTCGATGGCCACAGCTGCGACACCTGCAGAGTGAGATGTTTATAATCAAATGTTGGGATTCATTCAATTATTGTATGCTACAGTATTGTGTGAAAGTCTTGAGCCACCCCTCATTTCTTTGTATTTCACTTCCAGGGAGCCAGATTTTCTTGTAATATTTCTTAAAGTGGTTTTGAGCAATAGTTCTCCAGGATATCTGAAGGTCTTTCAAAGTTTTCTTTGGCTGCTTTTTCACTCATTTTCAGTCCAGTCCTTGTACCTGACCATTTTCAGAGGAATGTTTTTTTTTGTTTGACCTATGAATTATTCAAGCCCAAAAAGCCTTCTGACTCAAAGGATGAACCAGTGTTGTGTCTACACATAACAGACAACTTAGCAAAGAACCAATTTTAAATTGTCTTTAGGCACTTTGTTACTAGCAGCCTGTCACAAAAACACAGAATTTGTTTCCATTTCTTTAGTTAAATCTGCCAAAGATAACACAGTTTGACAGATATAAATAGTATTTTTGCACCAACAACGTGATTCCCAAAAAGCTGTTAGCTGAAAATCTGGCATATCTTAGCATGGTGTGCAGTGTGTCTTTAAAAATTTTGAGGAAACTGGACAAATGCAGGACAAAAGAAGAAGTGGCAGACCTAAAAAAAATGTTCTACAGCAGATGAATAATATCTAAAAGTCATGTCCTTAAGAAAAAGGAAAAATGTTGCAAAGATCTGACACAGGACCTGAGAGATGCATCTGGCCCTTCAGTTGATCCATCTACTGTTCACTGAGGCCTCATCAGAAATGGTCTCAGTGGTCTCAGTGGCTGTCAAGAAGCCATTCTTAAAAAGGGGAAATGGAGAAAATGCTGAGGTATGCCAAATGACACAAGAACTGGACTGAAAATCAGTGGCAACAGGTCTGATGGAGTGATGAATCCAAATTTGAAAGTTTGGTTCAAATCATCATCGATGTCAGGATAGAGGTACAATCATTTCTCAGCATGACAATGATCCCAAACACAATGTCAAAGCAATACAAACATACCTGGTTAGAAAAACACAATGAAGCACTATTGGTCATGGATTGGTCTCCCCAGAGCCCGGACCTCTACATTACCGAAACAGTGTGGGATCATCTTGACAGCGAACAGAACAAAAGGCAGCCAAAATCCAAAGAAGAGATTTGAATGTCCTTCAAGAAGGCTGGAGAACAATTCCTGAAGTCTACTTAAAGAAATTACAAGAAAACTTAGAGGGTTCAGGTTGTGTTGAAGAATAAAGGTGGTCATACCAAATACAAACTTTCAAGCTTGTTAGAATTGTACAAACTCTTTTTTTGCCTTATTTACTGGAGTTCCATATTTCTATTTCCCATTTTCCTAACAAAATATAAAGGAGGGTGACTCAAGTCTTTTGCACAGCACTCTAACTGTTAGACATACCTACAACTGTGGCTCCCAGTTTCTCTACCAGCTGAATGGCAGCCTTCATTGTGCCCCCAGTCTCTATCCACTGGTCCACTAACAGCACCCTCAAACCTGCAGCAGGACACACATGCCAACTGTTCACGTCTACTGCAGTCTTTCTTTATTAACTCTTTTTGTTTACATGTTAAATGAGAGCAAGTATTAAAAGAAAATGGTACATCCTGTTATTATGAAAAGGACAACAAATGCTGACAATAAACAGAGTTATATTTTAACCTGAAAGTTTCCCATTAATGCTCTTCTATGGGTCATGCTAACTTTTTTTTCTTCACCTCAGTTGGAAAGATTTAGCAAAAATAGGAGTCACATAACGTAGCTTGTATTTAATTTTTTGTAGTTTCTTTTCAAATCTCAGCTTAAGTGAATGCCCATTTTGCTAACAGAATTAGAGATCTCCATTTGCATATTTATACACACACCAGATTGTGGAAGGAAGTAGAAAGATAAAGTGGTTTGTTCTTGACCAGGTTATCACAAATTTGTGAGATTTGATTCTTCTTTAAATGTACTTATTGTAAATTATTCAATTTAAAAATAGATAAAAATAAAGTAAAGCCATCAATAGAATTTGAAGAAACAATACCAATGGTTTCATGTCCAAAACATCTCTGTAATGTCTTTAAGAGATATTTGTTAAAATACAACTGGGCTGCACTTTCATGTAATACCAGCACATTCTTATTTACAGCCTCTTGAGGAAATGGGGCTAAAAGTTAAGGCCTCAGTCACACAGGCCTAGAGACTGGTGGGTGACCCCCTGGCAACCTCCAGTCACTAGGAAAAAATTTGTATTGCCCAACTGGTTGGTGAGTAGCTGCTGGAGGTTGCTAGTTGTCGCTGGGTGAAGTTGGTCGTAAATAGGGTGCTGCACCAAAAACCTTCTTGTGACTGCTTTGGTAGCTCGCAGATTGCTGTGGAGGCCCATAGTTTGTATGGAAGATGCTGACTTGTCTTGACTTGCAAATACCGTATAAAAGATAGATGTAGCTACCGTGACGTCATCCATTGGTTTCTGAAGTCCTGTTTTGAAGCCTTGAGATGAGCGTTTCCGCTATTGCCACCTTGGTTTCAAAAAAGCGGATGTGATGAGGAGGGGCAGGTCTGACAAGTTGGCGTCTTCCATGTAAACTAATGGCGACTGTGACAATCTGCTAGTGATCAAAGCAATCGCAAGGAGGTTTTCATTCCAGCAATGTACAGCTCAGCAACTGCTCGCTAACCAGTCAGGGAACACATTTTTCCCTAACGACTTGTGGATGCCAGGGGTTCATTAACCGGTCTCTGGGCCTGTGTGACTGGGGCTTTAAAGCTCTGAAGAACAAAGCAGATGTCGGCAAACACGTCAACTCACTCACTGGTAAAATGCTGCCCCCTAGTCCCCTAGTCCAAGTCTCTGAACTTCCAGTGAAGGGATAAAAAACTATTTTACTGAACCTATTCCCTCATTGGGTCTTATGGTGATGTGTAACACACTATCCAAAATCTTTCATAGGTGACTTGTGAAGGCCATAGCATGTGATTGACATCATTTTCATAGTAAGCTGTTCAATGATCTGTCATTGTCATTGTGTCATCCTGCAAAAGATCACTCCTGTCAGGATAGAAATGGTTCGTCATGTGGTCATTTAGGACACCATTGTATTGATTTAACTGGATCCTTCCACTGTAAAGGTCAAGCATTCAGACATGTACCATTCTCTGCATGTACGCCACATACACACTAGCCCATTTATCGAGAATATTTTGAAGGATGACTCATCTGATCACTTTTCCACATTTTTGTGGACCAGTGCCTTTATTCCAGTTTTATACCAGTTTTTTAGTTTTGTGCATTCATCTTTCTTATAAAGTCTTTATGCACAGAATCCCTACAATAACATAATTTTATGTAAGTGGACCAACTGTTTCCGATCACTTTCTGCAGTAAAAATTCTCAGTCAGTTGCTCTTTTGTTTTGCTTTACATATCGCACTGGTAGAAAATGATAGAAAATCTGAGTCAGCTAGACATTCTCAGCATTTTTAGACATGTAACTAGATGTTAATTTCTTTAGTGAACTATACAGTAACCTACATCTGCATTTGTCTTCCATCTAATAACTGGAAAAACAAAACTTATCTCTTTCCACGTCTTCCAAAATTGCAGCAAACACATTAGCAGAAAAAAAGAAGGTCTTATATAAAATGTTCAGCACCAAATTGCTCCTCATTACATCTAATATCAATCATACTCCTGCAAGAAGACAGTGCACATATTTGTTCAGATGCAATTGCTTCAGCTGACAGCAGATGGTGCTGTGTTACAAGAATGAAAGAGACGAGTTTAGAGAAACCTGAGAGTTATGTGTTACTCAGTTAGTTCAGTCAGTCAACATCAAGAATATCAGAATATTTTAGACTAAATTGAACACATCAAACCTCCAGTTTATGTTTAAATTCTGCATATTAGTGTACTTTTGTACAAGACTGAGGCTTAAAAAGTTCCATTTCAGAATTTCTTTTTTTTTTTTCATAGAAATGATCTCACCTGAAAGACTAATTATTGACAAAATAAACAAATGACATCACCTCAGGCATATGTCTTTGTCATCCCTTACAAAATGTAAGAGCTGAAATCAGTCATTTTTCAAGCTTGACATCCATGAACTGTCTGAAAATCATTCTCAGTAAACTGTGTAATGTGGTTAAAGGTAAAAAGCAAGATTAACCTGGTCTTAGCACATCCAGTCTTACTTCCATAGTCTTTTCTTTGCCTGTGTAGTCGGTGTAGCTTTGGTTTTGGGTGGCGACACATAGCTGACCTGCTTTGCGAACAGCCAGGAAACCTTTTCCAAGAGCGGTGGCAACAGAAGCCCCTGAAAAGACAACATCAGTAACGTTCATTCACACTGACAGAGCGAGAAGCTTCACATTGCCACACCATGTGTGAGAGGCAGAGTTTATCTAAATTTAGTATCTTTGCCTGAAGGGTCAGGTTTCCTGACCTACGTAATGTACACAGTGACAACTTCTTAAAATAAAATTACTCTTAAGATTAGTTTCTATGAACTCGCCCTATATTTTCCCTCTAAGCATGAAGTTCTTTCTTTTCTTACCAAGAATGAATCCCATTGCATCTATGCCAGCAACCAAGTCAATGTTGTCACTTTGGAATGGACTGAGAAGATCTTTGACGCAGTCTGCAAGGGCCTGGATTGAGTGCAAAGAGGATAAAAGCATAAAATGCAAACTGTGCACATGATAACAAACACACTACATGTGTAATTGTGCAGTTATAGGTAAGGTTTGTCTTGTGTTTAGTGAGTAGGGAAACAGCAGATAAAGTTTTAGCAACATTTTGAAGTCTTTCCTCTCAGCATACCTGGGAGTTGCAGTAAAGTCTGGATGGGTCCAGCCAGGCGAACTCTGGTCCTTTTGTGTTGGGAGCCATCAGAGAAAGGTACCATCCTTTATGCCTGTCGGCTTGAACTGCAAACACGTCCATTTGGAGAACAGCACTTGACTGCGCTGACAAGAGGCACAAACTGGGGTGAACAGAGTGAACTGTGAATGAGAGTCTTCTGTATCAGGTTCCAGGGGGGTGAATGGTGGGTGGGAGTGTGCTGTTAATAATACTGAACTTAGTTACAGATTCTGTCTGCAGCTTGCACCAGATTTCTTATTCAAAGTCCACCAGTGACTTCACAAAAGAAATGACAGTTTTTCTTTCTTTTTTTGCTTTCTTATTTATATTTTTGTTTAGTGATTTGGAACCATTAAAGAAGCACACCAGTGTTTGGCCTGATTAAGTTAATTTACTTTTATTTGACTCTCTTGCTTTTTATACTGTGGTTCAATGAAGTCAAATAAAACCTAAAATCAAAAACAACAAAACATTTAAAATGACATTGTAAGTATCTGTGTCTTGGACCAAATGAGAAAACAGGTGCAGTCCTTTAACAGATCACCCATCCACCTATCTCCATCCATCCATCCATCCATAAATGCACAATTTAAAACAAACCATTTTATATGAGTCTTTCTGGACTTTGCATGTCATGAAACAAAGAGTCAGTGTCACTGATTTGGTTTTTGTGTATGTTCAGACTGTGCACCAAACACTGCAGTCACCTGACAATAACTGATAACATAACATATCCTATAAAAATCCCTCCCTCATGCATGCCTCGGGTTGTTATTGTAAATGCCCCTCAGAGTTGCTGTCTTAAGAGGAATTGGTGTCTGAATAAGCACTGCAGGAGAAACATGACCCTCAATCTTCCTGTATTCACAGTATATTTCCAGTTTTCAGACTGGGAAGCTTCTTACTGTTATTAAATAAACAGGTATCTGAAATTTCATCACAGTTTTATACAACAGAGTTCAAGCTGAGCTCAAGGATGAATGATGAACAGTCTGCCAACAGTAACTCCACTTTCCCACAGTCTGGTTTGTGTGTATCTCGAACCACATGGCTGTATAGTAAATGTTGTTCTGTAATGATCACATGCTTTATTTCTGACACCATAAATGTGTTCGGATATAAACATATTAACAGGACTAACTCATGATGGTGTATCATCAGCTCATGGTGCTTAAAAGCCAAGATTTGACATCAACATCTTTTAATTTGGTGCCATGTACTGTATATAAAAGATGGACATAGCTTCAGAGGTTGAAATGTGAAGCCAGCACAGAAGTGCCTTAATCCTGCATTATTGTCTAATGCCCAGCAGGGGGCAACTTCTCTGATTGTAAAAGAAAACTTATTGTAGAGAAGTTGATGGGAAAATTACCCTTTGGTTTACTCAATGTAACCTCAGTAAACAGTTTCCTGATGATTTCATGGGCTCGATTGGTAGTTTCAAGTCATCCATTAAAAAAAAAAAAAAGAGATTATTTTGTAAATTCAGAGTCTAATAAAATGATATTGATAAATCAGGGTATGCCTTAGAGTGGACCTAACTCATAACAAAAAGCTGCTACTTCACGAGTGTGCAGTGTGCCCTGGTTTCTCACATCTGGGTTCAAATCACCATGCTGAAGGCCAATAGGCTCAGCTCAAGGCTCCACGGCTCTGGCTCAAGAGGTAGAGCAGGTCGTCTACCAGTTGGAAGGTTGGTGGTTTGATCCCCAGCTCCTCCAGTCTGCCTGTCAAATTGTTGTTGGATAATTGTGCTTAAAGGCATAGAGTTAAAACGCTGTCCATCTTCTATATACAGTCTGTCACAGCTTTCTGTCACACCGTGCAGATGCAGAGCAGCATTAGTAGTGATTTGGGGTTTGTGTTCTTCCCACCTTGAGAATGTAAGCCAAATTTTCAGTCTTCTTTTAGCTCTATTTTGGTGCTAAACACTCCACTTATTCTCATCAGCTACGATGACTGCTTGTCTGTCTGCCATTTGGTGCTGGACAGGTAGCATACATCAATTTTAGGGTCTGAAGGCTGTCTGCTAATGTACCTGAGTAAATTCCATTTGCTTTTAAGGTCAATGATAATTTAATGATGCTATTCAGCCATCGTCTGCTGGCTGGCTCCCCAAGACTTACTGTTAGGCTCCCAAATCCAATCCTAGCCTAACAATAAAACTCTTATGGAGTAAAGTCAGGAAATTAAGATTTTTCTATGGCCAGTTACATCTATGTCATAGTTATATGACATAGGCGTTACCATGATTCATGACTTATACACATTTTACAATTCTAATGAGCATTTTAACCATGAAAAACAAAATGATTACCTGAAGAACAATCTGGTAACAAATCTCTTGCACACCTCTTTTTTCTTATTATTAAGATCACAGAGTGATCCTTGGTGAAGAAAAACTTTCACAGCATCTAGTCAGGTCAAGATCACAATTGAGGAGCTGGGCATGTCGCTGTCAAAGGCTACAATCAGGAGATGCCTTCATGGGTGTAAGCACAGACGGTTTTAATCGAGATGCAAACCATTGGTTAGATTCAGGGACAGAAAACCCAGATTAGACTCTGGCAGAGAACATTTAAAAAGAGCTGCTGGAACAGGATGCTTTGGAAAGATGAAAGAAATATTTACTTGGGATTTGGAAAGTATGGAGATTGTCGGAATCTGCCAAAAATCTGCCACACATGGTTGAGATGGTGTGGCGGCATGGGCATGGCTGCCAGTGGAAATGGGTCACTAACACCTTGACTCAAATAATAACATCCAGCAGCTGCTGGTGACATTAGTAGCAACCGTCCCCAATCCCACAGATTTGAAATGTGGAGTTATTAGAGTTATCATTTTACATAATTTATGGCTATTTATATATTTTAATTTGTAGGTTCTTTATTATTTTACTAGAATACTGTTGATTTTAATTATTATTTCACTTTATTTCTACTCCTTTTATTGGTGGTTTAAGCATGTTTTTTAATCACTTTTATTGATCCATTGTAAGATATAATAGCTATCTTGTGAAATTCCTATTTCTTTTATGGATTTAACTCATTGGCTTTTTAATTGTCACTATCTTATTGTTGCCTTTTTGTTTCCTAGGTCTGTCTGTTGATTTAGTTTTACATTATGTAGTGTCAAGGTGCAAACACTGTGGACGCTGATGTTCTTTCAAGCAGATTGTTCTTGCATCTGAATTGAAATGTTATATAAATAAAGTTTTACTTGCTTACTTAAATTTTCCATACTGCCCTTATTTTTTAACAATTAATTATTTGTTCAATGTAAGCATTACTAATTATGTTATTGTAAATAATTTTTATTAAGGTGATATTATACACACAAACATGTTTGTGTCATCATGAGTATTTCATCTGTTTGGTTTTGTTTGTTTTGATGCATGTCATCTTTTCCCCCCTGTTCATCTGCATTTTATGCCCCTTTCTAAAGCTCTTCAGCCAATCCTTACTGGTTTGTTTTTTGCACCAGTAAAAATAGAATTGGCTCACTGGTGTTTACTGATGATGTGATTACTGATAGTAAAGGCCTGGCTGAGCATCTCAAGGGAGGAAATCCACATGTGATGATTCCCATTTGTTCCAGTCTTCAGGCAGTTATTGACTACAAAGAACTTGCACCCAAGTGTTAAAAATAAGACTTATTATAATAGTTCATTGATGTTTGATCCTGTGATAAATTATGTAGAAACAAATTAAATGGTGAATGGAAAATCCCAGTGAATTAACAGTGAAAGTCTGCACTTCAGTCACATCTACATTGCTTCATTTCAAATCCATGTTGGTGGTGTGAAAAATTATGCAAATGTCCAAAAACGTATAGGCATAACTGTAATTATGTGTCCCCAGTGAATCTAGAAACTCAGAAAATATGATAAAAAAACCATCACTTTGTTTATTTTTCCCCCCAGCTGTCAAACGGACAGTGTGTAAATGAGCTGTTCTGGTTTACAACCTGTTGTGACATCAAAAGCTGATAAATACCAGCCCCAGACTGCAAACAGACCCACCCTGTTGAATTCTGAATAAGCAGCATCCTTGCTGTCCACCACTGACTTTCATTGCTATTTCCTGACTATCTAATCTATCTATCTAATGATGGTGTAACTGCACTGATGTTTATCTTCTGGAGGCACTGCTGTTCTGCAGCTGATCTGCCTGTGGCTGAGAGCAAATAAGTGGAGTGTAATTTAGCACTAATCAATATATGTTTCATCAAGGCTCACCTTTTCTATTTCAGTGTGCCTTGTTACTTGACTTCACATGAACGCATGAACGGTGAGCAGCAGGATTATTAGCCTCTTTACTTTCCCCAAACCCCTCCTACAGCGGCCACATTAATTCATGAGAAACTCCCCCTGCCCCCTCCCCTCACCCAACACTCTGTCGAATGTTGCCTCTGGTGATTTTACATCACTTCTCTCCACCTTCCAGAAATCCGATTTCAGTGCCTTGAGTAGGCTGGATCTCCGCCTCTAGAGCTCAGAGTAAGACCAGCCATGTGATATAACACTGGGCTGATTAGAAACCTGCCCTGACAAGACCTTTTTCCTTCCTTTGAGGAAAAGTCAGTTGCAGAGAAATTTGCTGTGCATCATTCTCTGAGTAGGAGAAAATATTATGAGAGTTTATAGTTGACATCAGACACAAATAAAGAATAATTTCACACATGAAACATGCTTCCTTATTGAGGTGATTATATAAAGTGAACAAACACTGCAACTGCTGATGTGTTAAATGAAAGTCAAATGAAAGTTTTTACTGGCCTGTCATGTATACTATATCAAATTATAAGATTTATGACTAAATTCTTAAATCAGTAACAAAACAAATAGTGCAATAAAATGGAAATATCAGGGGAAAATATGCATCCTACATTTAGAAAACACTTCTTATTTTCCTTCAAAATTAAACAATCTATCACAGTATGTACACCTAAATATTTCACAGGTTTATCAAGAATTTTTTAAAGTAGCTCCATTATGTTATTAATTGATTTCCTGTCAAGCATACTGTATATTGTTACAATGAATGAAGCTCACATTAAACATGCACATGCTATACAAAATATACATAATGAATCACTAAAGTAGCAATAAATATGGACTAAAATACACAATAAAAGACACATTTTAATTTAGAAAAAAACCACACGATCAAATAAACCAGTAATAGAAGTAAATAAGACTGTACTTGCACAAAAAAAACAAAAACAGGAGATCCTGCTCAACTAGAACTGAAAGCCAATGAGAGTAAGTAGGCTTTTCACAGTGTTTTAAAATGATTGAGTGACTGGGCAGCTCTTATGTGAATGGGTAGGTTGTTCCAAAGATTAGGGGCCACCACCAAAAAGGCTCTATCACCTCTATTTTGGATGGCCTGGATCTAGGAACATCTGAGAGCAGTTTGTTCTTAGACCTCAGGGTGCTGGTAGGAGTGTAGGGCTGTAAAAGTTCACTTAAGTAGGGTGGTGCCAGACCATTGATACTCTTAAAAACACGTAATAAAATTTTAAACTGGGTCCTGAAATGGACTGGAAGCCAGTGTAAGGAGGCCAGCACAGATGTGATTTTGATTTTGTGAAAGGCAAGTTGCTGCATTTTGTACAGCCTGCAGGCGACGAAGTAACAACTGATCAAGGCCAGAACACAAAGAACAGTGTAATCGAGAGGTAATAAAAGCATGAATTATGCTCTCAAAGTCATGTGGAGGAAGGTAACCCTTCACCTTACTGAGCCTTAATTAAAAAAGCTCAACAACAGAGCTAATCTGTTTATTAAATTTAAATGCACAGTCAAAAATCACACCAGTGAGGGCAGCATATGCACACATAATCCCTATGAGCCAATAGCTCAGATTTCCAACTGCTCTAAACACTCAGTTTCAGGAAATTTGTTTCAGCTCTTGGCTATGTATGATGGAGGGGGAGAGGAGATATCCTTAATACGATCCGGTCTGGCTTTGGAGGTAAAACTGCTCTTTTAAGACAGTCTTTGACCTGAGGAGCTGCATCAAGACCCAGTTTAAGATAATGAGGATTATTTTGGATGCTCAATCATGCAAAGCTATGGTAAAATCCAGGAAGCTGGGAAGGAACACAATAGGTTTATTTTTAAGGAAAATTGTCAGTCTTAAATTATTATAGTGTGCACAAACTATGATACAGGACACATGCAGTTCTTTGGTAATCTGCTGTTGGGAAAATATAGTTTTCTGTAGTTTTTTGCATTTAATGCTCCTTTATATCCAGTGTATGTCCTCCATTACTGGAGAAAAAATCACAAAAGCAACTTGAAGCTCTACATTTGGACTCATCTGACTGATTGGTAGCTCGTGCCAGTTTCTTGGGATACCTGGAAGCCAAACAGTCATCTGATACCTCCATTATTTTAATGAGTTTTTTTTTTTTCTGAGTCAGCCATCAGACTCTGAGGCCCTTCAGTCACTCTGTGCAGACTGTGTGCGACAGTGGCAACCTTTTTCCACATTCCTCCGTGAAAGAGTTTTGTCCCTACACTGTAATTTAGGTCATCACCAAACCAGCGCCTGTTTTGTGGTATTTGAATAATGTCCAATCTGTTTGGTTGGCACAATCACCCCATGCCTGTTACCATGGGGTGAGCTAGAACCTCCTCCATGCATTTTCCCAAAGTCCTATATCTCAGCCTTTGGGGTGAGCTGAGGGGGTTGGGAGGTTACTTGCGGTCATCTCTTTCTCTGCAGTGAGAGGTGGAAGTTAACGCGCTGCACACCCACTAATTAACAATCTGCGCTCTCTGTGAGATAAAGTGAGATAATTAAGGTGCGGGATGATACCTGTTCACTGTGTCTAACAAATAGAGATACTCTGCCAGGGTTACAGAGGTTAATCCTGCTGACTCCTCCCAGCCATTCATCGTAGCAATAATCGTACCACTTGAGGTTCGCCTTAAAACTGGGTGGGCTGCACGACAGCGCCGGGGAATCGCGAGGAGCTGTCTCCGTTACGCGTGGTGCTGAAAGTGCCACTCGCCGCATCATGTGGTCTGTCATCTTTGTCCTTTTGTCTTATCTAGACACAAACGTCGTCAATGGTGACCTCCTGAGTGGCGCTTTGGACGCAGAGAAGGAGGGCAAAGAAATGTTCTCTACGCTGAACGGCACCGTGTGCGCAAAAATGTCCACAGTAGCAGAGAATTTCCTCTACCAGGTGTCAGACGGAGCCGAGGTGGTGCGCTCCGTTGTCAGTCCTGCCGGGAAGCTCGTGAAATGCTCCGTGATAGTGAACCAGATGCAGGTGAAATCTTTCATGCACGAGTGCAGGTTGGGACTGAAAGAACAGAGTGCCGGGCGGCAGATGGAGGCGCGTTTTGCGCGCATGGATGAAGCCAAGTTGATGTGCTGGGAGTTTAAGGAGACAGCGGAAAAGGATGACAGCGAGGATTCGGCTGTGCAGGAGCAGGTTCTGAAGAGATCCAGAAGAGGCTTTACTTATCCGGGGACTCTGTGGTGTGGAGCCGGGAACATGGCTGATAGCTATGACCAGCTGGGTAGGTTGAAAAGTTTTTATTCAAACTGTTTATGCGAGTGTACTACCGGTAATAAATAACAACACTGACCTCTTATTTGCAGGAGAGTTTGCAGACACTGACAGCTGCTGTCGCATTCATGACCACTGCCCTAATGTCATCCATGCTTTCTCTTCAAACTATGGTTACACCAATTTCAAGTGGCACTCCATCTGTCATTGCGACTGTGATAATGCGTGAGTAACAGCTTTATTTCAGTGATTTAGTGCCATTTCAACTCTCATTTTAATAAAGAAAAAAGGTTGCTTCTGGCCTACGGACCACTGGGGACTTTTTCAAAGCACATATGAGGGATAAAAATAGAATGTAAATACTGACATGCAAATGACATACATATATATAACACTGTGCACCTGTGTTTTTGTAAGAAGCTGCAGAATCAACAGAAAGAAGTTTAACATAATTAAAAAAGATATCTGTTAACAAGTTAATAAATATTCAGGTTGCTATGAAGATGCAGCCACATGGAGATATTGTTAGCTTTAATTAAGAGCATTTAACACATGAAATGTTTGACAGGTCTGTCGATCCACAGAAAAAAAGTTGTATGACTATATTTTTAAAACAAAAAAGTTACTGACTAATTTTAAATAGTAATACCAGCCTGGTAGATACCTTATGTCCAAACACATGATATGTGCATATCATTTAATCAGCTGTAGTTCTCTTAAAGATAATTAAAATTATTCCTTCACTCTCTCTGCAGGTTGAAGGACTGTTTGAGGAAAGTCAACGACACATCTTCCCGAGTCGTTGGTCAGGCATTTTTTAATGTCATCAGTGTCCCGTGCTTTGAGTTTGCTTATGAAGAGCAGTGTGTAGAGCGGCACTGGTATGGCCTGTAAGTATCCGTATAAACCTTTAAGTAGATTTTAAACATACTCAGCTGTTTTACTTTCCTAATACACTACACACCACCTCCACTCCGTTTTCTCTCTCACAGGTGCAAACGATACGAGAAGCTCCCCATTGCTGTGATGAGAGAGGCGGTGCCATATGACTTTGGAGGGATTGACATCATCGATGAGCTGACAGTGGCTCCTCCCATGTCGAAAGGTTCAAAGAAAAGCAGCGAAGAAGAGAAACTGGAGAGTGCAACTCAGTCTACAATGTCGGGTCTCGAGGAGCCGTCACTCAGAAACGTTGTCACCGCTGCAGAGGATTTCATCAAGGTCCTCGCTACTGTCTCCACCTCTCAAAGCTCCAGTGCCAACTCTGATAAGGGGGAGGAGCAAAGTTCAGAGAAGAAGAAGAGGAAGAACACAGGGAGGAAGAAGAAAACCAACAAAAAACAAAAGGGAAAAGGAAAGGGAAGGAAGAGAAAACAGAAAGTGGATGCAAGTGTGAAAGCAGAGGAAGGAGCTGCTGTTTCACCCTCTGGCAGCAAAGCAGAAGAAGTCAAGCCTCTGAGTAACTTCATCAGTGAGTCACAAAGATATGATCAGTCAAGCAGGAGCACAAACAGAGTCGATGAGAGCGAATTTGAGCTCAGACGAAAAGAAGAGCCCTTCAATGAAGTCATGAAAGATGAACCAGCCATGGATAAGGAGACGGTTTCCATTACATCACCTGCAATAGTCCAGAAGAAGCCTGCAGAGTTAGTCACTGCTGTGCTGACAGAAGAAGTCGCTCCCTCAACAAGCACGACTGTTCCACATAAAACAAAAGCTAGAAGGCAAAGAAAGGGGAGGAGAAAGAAGGGCAAAGAAACTCTTCTTTTATCTCCCAAAGATCTTGTAGCAAACACAACAGAAAACCTAAGTCTTGTTTCTGTCCCCACCATCATTACCATAACCCCTCCAGCACAGCCTGAGCAAAAAAGCTTTGGGAGCGAGACTGAAAAGCGACCTGTCGTCAGCATTGCCAGTACCCCCATTGTTATCTCCAAAGTCAAAAGGAACAGGTCAAAGGAGAAAGAGGACACAGAGGCGAGGAAGAAAAGGAGGAAAGCCAGCTCTGGTTTTCCCATTGTGTCTGTTGCCCAACAAAATTCCTCTGTGGACAATGTGAAAGTGATCCCTCTCACTGGGGTTCCCACCACACCGTCGATCCCCACCGCAGATCGTGAGCTTTCCCACAGGCTGGACGTTTACGCAGGGAAGATCCAAGTTATGGCTTTGAACTCTTCCTTTAGTGTTTTGAAAAGGCAACGGTTGAAAGAAAGAGGGCTGAGAAACAGGAGGAGAAAAGCAGGTGTGCCTCCTTCAAGGGAAATCCCACTGTTTTCTTACAACAGCTTTGAAAATGCGCTCCCTGTTCTCATAACTCCGGACACTCGTGTTGCTCTCAACAGCCCTGAAAGCACTGCTGCAGTGGAAGAAACACAAACTCACAGTGAATGGAGGCATTTTGCCACAGCCGCGCCCACCATCGGCACAAAACGGCAGCGGCAGGCAGCCAAACAGCAGAAAAAAACGAGAAAGAAAGCTGCTGCTTTTGGTGATGCATTTTCTGTTGCTAAACAAACTGAACCAATCACATTTATAAGCACGCCATCCAATGCTGCCACTATGGAAGAGCTTAGATCTGAAAAACCCTTTGCGACTGCCTTAGCACCACCTGACATGACTCCACTTCAGTTATCTATTGAGAGAGCTAAAGCACAATTCACCAGAAAGAAGAGAAGGAAAATTAGGCTGTTTAATAGGCATCAATGAGCAATGTGGTGCAGGCATAGCAGGATAACATGGAGAAACACACACACACACACACACAGCTTTAGTTGCTTAGATTAGATCCTGGTGACCAGACATGCTTTACTGTATAGAATATTTACATATTACAGTATATTCTTTTCTGACTTTAATCGCTGAATGGACAGATGAGAATAATTTTTTGCAGTACTTTATCCTGCATGTCAATAATAAAATTTTTTGATTGATTGTGAATGCATGGCAGTGCTTTACTTTATTTATTCAACAAACAAAATATTAACTAACAGTATTCTATTTCAATCTAAAATAATAATTCAACATTTTTGAGGAAAAAAATTATTTGTTTTGTTCCTGAGACTTAAAAGTGACATGTTATGTTCATTTCTAACTTCATTTATAGTCTTGGACCATAGAGCAGCTTTGCATGATTCACGTAATCTTTATTTATGTTTTATTGAGCTTTGCTGCAAACCCCTCAGTTTATCCTCTGTCTGAAACAAGCCGTTTTAGCTCCTCTCCCTTTAAGACCTGAGTCACACAGGCCTAGAGACTGGTCAGTGACCCCCAATAACCACTGATTACTAGGGGAAAAATGTATATTCTCCAGCTGGTTGGTGAGTGGTTGCTGGAGGTTGCTGGCTGTCACCAGGTGAAATCAGATGCAATGAAGATGCTGCACCAAAATCCTATTGATTACTTTGTTAGCTACCTGACTGCTGCGGTTGTCTGAAGTCTGTATGGAAGACGCTGAGTTGTCTGCAAACACTCGTTAACTACTCGATAAGTGGCAGTAAAACTGTGAAGAGTGCAATGCAAACCATAAACTGAGCCTATTTGCCTTAAAAATAAAAGCTGCAGTTTTTGAAATATGTACTTTTAGCAGCAAGGCACAACTTTTACTTTGAAGGCAAACATTCCCCATTTCTGGTTTGCGTAACATAGTTTCACTACCGCTCGGTGGTTATAGTTAGGGACTGTTTGCAGACAAGTCACTGTCTTCCATGCAAACTATGAATAATCTGCTAGTGACCAAAGCAATCACAAGGAGGTTTTGGTGCAGCATCCTCTTTGCAACCCATCTTACCTAGCAACAGCAATCAACCTCCAGCAACCACTTGCCATCTGATTGGGGAATACAAAGTTCCCTATCAATTGGTGGTTGCCAGGCAGTTGTCAGCTGGTCTCTAGGTCTGTTTGACTGGGGTCTATGACAACTTTGTTTTGATAGGCTGCCCCTCATCCTATATGCTAACAGTCAGCGCTTTGTGCCTAAAATGACTATATTAGGGATAAAAATAGAAAAAAAAGTTTGGCTATGTTTAATATGAGCATCTATCACTGTAAAATAATATGTAAATATGACAGAAAAATTAGGAAACACGTAATAGGAGAAACTACCACCTTTAATGAGAAGCTACCACCAGTGACTGTTAACTTAAAACCACAACTTAGAATATACTACTTTTTTTTTTTCTTGCACAGATTAAACTTTTAAGTTCTGATGTGTTAGTTGGTGAAATTTAGCATTGCTGCTGCAAGGATATTATTACCAGTGACTGTAGAAAACTAACTGATTATTACCCTTGGACAGGACAAGGCTATACTAAGTTAACTGGCTGCAAGCTGTAGCATCATATTTAGCATTTGGAGATTGTAGAAAACTGCTCCTGTAACTTCCAGCAAAGAAGGAACATGAACGTCCCACATGGCTACAACTAGTTTTTTAAACTTTGTTAAAAATTATATAAATTTGAATAACATATGAACCAACCATATCAAGAGCCAGCTCTTTAGCTGTCTAACTAATAAAATATAATCCTTATTTTGTAATTTTGCATGCACATCTCATCTCAGCTGGAGATATTTAATCAAACGGAGAAAGCTGAAAGGCTTAAGGCTGACCTTCTTAACCTGATTTTCTTGAGTTTCTCCTGGCTCAGAAATGGCCTTGACTGAACAATGTACGGTTAGCATACTAAAGTGGAAGTAGGTTTGACAGAAACTTGTGCATTTTCCTGTTATCTGACCATTTAAGAAATATGCATTATACTTGAGTAAATGAAAGCCGTATGTTCTTTTACCTTTGGCTAAAACCTCTTTGGGGACCACCAAAAATTCCTCAGTGCAGGAAAATGTTTTCTTTCTATACTGCAAGAATACCTGGCTAGAAAAGGTTTAATATATATGTAGATGCTCTTTTCTCCAAGGTGACTGAGGACTTTGGTCAAGCTGCCTACCCCGTGTGTGGTTTAAGGCAGGGTCACATTCTCCACACCGATTAGGGCCTCATTATTTCCACCTCTTACCAATGAGGGTTGTAGAGGCAAATCCTCCAGATCAGCTGACTCTCACATGCTTGCATAAGAAGACTTTATCTGGATGATTTTGGACATGCAACATACAGTATGTCCAAATTAGACCTCAATCACATCTGACACACTTGAAATGTACTCTTAAAGGAAGGATGTTCAGATACACTATAAGACATTTGCATGTCTTGCAAACAGTGGGAGTGATATAACAGTGCAGACTTTTATGCTACAGCTCAAGTTCCCAGATCTTTTTGGAAGACATCCAAATATTTAAAGGAGCTTTCAGATGCAGTCCACAGCTGAAATGGCAGAGTGACTAACACAGTTGGATGTGTGATAAAGCCATTTCTCACAGCGGGGGAAGAAGAAAGCAGCAGGAATTTTCCAGTTCATCGAGTTTATGAGCTTTTTGGGTTTATGTTAGTATTTAAAATCCCATTACAGGTTGTTCTTTGCAAATATAGACTAGAAAATATTACCGAAGGCTAATTTGTTTTACACAAAAACTTTTACTTACTTAAGAAAAAGAGATGTGAACATCTAGGTTTCAAAATGTATCTTCATGTTTATGTCTGATTAGTAAATGCACAGAATTGATATTTTAACCTGACTCCATAACCTCTTATTGGTAGCCAAACACTTTGCATTTCTTTTGAACTGTCAGACTTTCCCAAGGGGGTCATAAAATATTAATTAAAAAAGTTGTGAATAACATATGCAACAGGATCTCACCAAAGAAAAGTCAAATTTTTGTGACAGAAAGGATCTTTTTACATCTTTTAGTTTACAGTCACAGAGCAGTGAAAGTGAACCAATATAATACATTTACTGTCCTCACAGGCAAAGAAAGAGCTGAAACTCACCATAAAGCTCTTATTATGCCTTCAAAAACCTAAAAAAAAAGACTGGCTGCCCACAGTGCAGGGGTCATTTGACCCCTGGTTGCTATTGTTGCGATGACTTTCAACATCCAGGGTAGTGCTGACTGCTTGGGTCAGGCAGAAAATCAAAGGAACAAACAATCTGTGATTTAGGGGAGAATGAGAGAACATCATATTCTGTGGATTTGTATTAGCTGAAGAATCCAATAATCCATTTTGTTCACCAATATGGAGTAGAATTTATTGATTGAGAGAAAATGACCTGGCTAACATGGCTGATGGCCAAGGAACTGCCATCAGCCATGTGAGCCATCAGCCAGTCTTTCTGAAAGAAGATGGCACTCTGATACAGACATTGTGTTCCTTTGCCATCATTCTGCATCATCATCACCATTGTTTTATGTATATCGTTGGAAATTTTGCCTCTATAGTTGCTTTATATCTGGTTATTGTTACATCAAATCCCACCGCAGATGTTTTGCCTGCTTGCTTTATGGTCATTTTGTCTCTTTATGTGGCTGCATCTGTTTGTGATCATGCTGCATTGTTGTGTGTCTGTTTGTGGTCATTTTTTTTTTTTTTTGTTTTTTTTGTCTTTTTTTTTGGGGGGGGGGTATTTTGGATCTTTGTGAGGTCATTTGGGTCTCTTTGTTTTGTGTTTCTCTGTATTGACTTGCTAACAGTCCCT
>VUQS01000357.1:6097-18522 GCA_015108495.1 Heterochromis multidens | reverse complement strand
TGACCCAGGGCACAGAGATCAGGCCATCGTCACAGGTTTGAGCAGCCAAGTCACATTTCTTCCCTTTTGGACAGCAGTGTATGAAGTCTTCACAGCAAACAGCCTGAAATGAAATGACAGGATATACAAAAGACCATCAATATCCTAGAAAAACACCTTAAGTACAGTTAGTTATACATTTAAACAGTAACTTTTAAATGAATGGCAGACAAAGCCCCTTGGTATGCATTAGCCCTGCAACAGGAGACCTGTCCAGGGCCTTATACTACGAAGCGAGTTCAGCATATCCAGGCTATCTTTCCGTTACCTGGATTCACTTACCCCAACACTGGCAATCGGTTTAAGCGGTCACACTAAGCTGGTTATCAACTCACTAAGTTAACCCAGGGTTTCCCCAGTGTGTTCACATGAAAGCGGTGGTGTTGGCAGCATCTAACCAATCTAAAAGGGGCGTTTCATGGATCATGACTTTTTTTCCACAGAAAATGAGTGCCATCTACTTCAGAACATAAAATATATACCAGTAAAATGCAAAACTGTTGTGAAAAGGACAAGAGATGAACACTGCAGCAAATCATTAATCTGGTAATTTAGTGCACAGAGCAGTAAAATAAACATTTTAATTCAAGTTGATTATTTTATCACTGAGTGCGCTCTCAGTGCTGCTGTTTATTTCTAAGGTGATGGCTTCACATTAGAGCTCAGAAACTTTAAACTGGATCTATTTAAACATTAAAGGTTACTGCTCCACAGCCGAATAAAGGAGACGTGGAAATCCCTTCATTTTGTCACAGATCAAAGTCAAATTTATTTGATTGATTGAACAGGTATTCACGGTGTTTGTTCTGTGTTCTAGAAGCTGCAATTTCAGCAGTGTAAAAGAGACTTAGCAGAAGATTAGAATCAAGTAGAACAACATTTTATATATTTTCGAAATCACCAAATTAATATATGCACATTCCCGTGCCAACAGGACATACAGTTTGTGCTTCATTTAATAGTTTTAGTAAGGTACGACTTAACAACTTAAACATATAAAACGTATTCCCCCAACAGAGAATCTATATTGCACTTAAAACATGCTGTAAATAAAAGAATCAGTGAACACGTGACGCTTTCAGTCGATTTTAAACCGAAACTCGGAACATAACCTGCTCCCGACAGTTTCAGTTTTTGTTCTCCCAGCTGCAGACTCGGTGGTGTGAAAGGGTTTGAGAGTAAAGTTTAAATATAAAAACAGAGGTCAAACATAGGCTTAGTCTACATACAAATTTGATATGAGATCAGCAAGTAGAGTGTAGGTGTCCTGTTTTAGGATCATATATTAACACTTAAAGAACAATAAAACTGTTGTAAAATTGTTTGCTGCCAACAGAAAAAAAAAATATGAAGGAAAAAAGTTGCGTCTAACAATCTATGTTTATTATTGATACTCATCAACAGAAACACAAAGACATTAGATAATGAAAAACTTTAGACCTTCCTATACTCCCCGCAGAAGTCCGAGTTATCTTCCAGGAATGGTGACACTATTTTCTGGAGAACTGACTGTTGACTGTTGATCTCTAATCTGGAACCTAAACTGCATAAGTTACCACAGAGTAAGGAAGTGAACCACCTCCGTAGTACGGAAAACCCAGGATTGGCCCTAAAGTTATCTGGATAAGCCAAAATCCTGCTTCGTGGTAAAGGCCTGAGGGTGTAAACTCATGGCAGCTGGGATAGGTTCCAGCCCCCCCACCAATAATGAAATTGACGTGCAGTTAACAAAATGGATGGATAGATGGTAATACTGTACCTCTGGCATAGGACAGCAGGCCCAGCCACCTTCTTTGGTTTTACAGCAGGTGGTGCCATCAGGACAGGCTGCTGTATCATTGCATGGAACATTCTTCATCTTTACTTCCTGCTTTATGATTGCAGGGACCTTCCTGACCCAGGGCACAGAGATCAGGCCATCGTCACAGGTTTGAGCAGCCAAGTCACATTTCTTCCCTTTTGGACAGCAGTGTATGAAGTCTTCACAGCAAACAGCCTGAAATAAAACGATAGAACAAACAGAAAACCATTAAAACTACAATATTCATTCATTTAAATAAAGACTTTTAAATAAAGGTCAGACAATACTGTACCTCTGGCATAGGACAGCAGGCCCAGCCACCTTCTTTGGTTTTACAGCAGGTGGTGCCGTCAGGACAGGCTGCTGTATCATTGCATGGAACATTGTTGCCTGGACAAAAACACCAACAGAAATTTAGGGAAAATAAACCCACTCATGTTCACATGCCCTCATCCTAAGCCATTTGAAATTACAATCACATGTTTAACTAATAACAGTGATAAAAACCACCAGTGAGCTAATATGGGTGAGATTTTATAAAATTTGGACTTTATGAGAGTTTGGATAGTTTTGTGTTATAATTAATTAAATGTACCCTGTGCACCTTGTGAGCACTATTAGTGCTATGGAGCAATGTCAGTCGTCAGTGAGCTGGTGGCACTCTTTCTGTAACTCTTTCTATAATTTACCAGGCACCAGGGAGATGTTTTTAAATGTTTTTGTTTTGTCTCAATAACAGTCAAAAATATAAAGATATTCATTCTACCGTCATGTGACTAAGAATTTAAAAAGTAGAAACTGCAAATATTTTATATTTTTGCTTTAAATAAAAGACTGAAACAGTTACAAGACTCCAAAATTAGTGATGTGTTAATTTAATTTAATTAATTTAGTAAGTTCTTATTATCAGGCTGTTCTAAAGCTCTCTGAAAAGCATTCAGTTGATGCAAAATGCCTCAGTGAGAGTACTAACAGGAACTAGAAGAAGAGATCAAATTTCTCCCTTATTTGCTTTTCTTCACTGGATCCCTGTTGAATCCAGAGTTAAATTTTAAATTCTTCTCCTGACATACAAAGTCCTGAATGATCAGACCTCATTATATCTTATCAAGATTTCATAGAACCATATTATTCCAATAGAGCACTTCCTGTTAAAAGGGAGTTCTTCCTTCCCAGTGTCACCAAGTGCTGCTCACAGGGGATCACGTCATTGTTGGAGTTTTCTCTCTAACATTGTAGGGTCTTCATCTTGAGGCGATTGTTGTTGTGAATCGGTGCTATATAAATAAAACGAAACCGAACTCAGGCCAAATGGGGCAAATATGTGACTCATTGTGCATTCATAGTCACCAAGGGAGAGGCGGTCAGTCTCAAGAGGATGCACTATAGGCTAGTTAAAGCTAATCAGAGAAATTTGTCCTGCTGTACTCGCTGCACAAAACCCAGCAAATGCACTGTGAAACCTTCGAATGGCTCGTGAAGGAAAGACAAATAATTCCCATCTGAATGAAGAGTTGCTATTTTTAATTTATAGCTGACAGGAACTGAGGAGGAACAGAGTTGTTTTGGGCAGAAGTAACCCAGACAAAATCACTGTTGTATTAAGAGAGCTGCCTTCAGCAGTATTGTTTTTCTCGTTTGGCAGCTGTATTCTCTTGTAGCCAAATTAGAGCTAGTTTGGAGCAGTCTGTATCCAATGAGGAAGTATTTACCAACAAAGTAACACATACTGGAATATTTTAGGTGTGACACTACCAAAAAACTTCTAACAGTCACATGAGAAGTATTGTTTTAATGTTCCAGCCTTCTTCCAAGTAGTTTAAAAGGTTAACCGTCAGGTTGGTTCTGTGAAACAAACCACGTGGCACATCAGGTTTCTGCCAGTCAGCCTCCATTTTTTTTATTGTATTGCAACAAAAATCATCACATTAAAAAAAATTATTTGAATTTGAACACGCATGTGGGGCTAACTGTGGAAACACTAATGTACAGCCCACTGTGTAGTGCTGAGGCGAATTCTTTTTTTTTTTTAGGCTTCGGGAAAGTATTGACAGGTATCCCAATCTGGTAGGTGAAAGAGGCAGCAAACTGAAATGTCATATGTACCACCAGCTACAGGTTCAGACATCCGTCACCTTGTATTCTTCTGATACATCATTAGCCCCAGTTTAAAAATTTTTTTTTTATTATTCCCTCCCCCTTGTGTTCATGTGCGCAAGGTCCTCACCAACATCCCAATCTCGTATACCCCCAACAACTGTCTCCCTTCAAAGAGGGAAAAGTGCACCACAATGATATCTAGAAACTAGACACTCAAGCAAGGACAGAGAAAGAAGTAAAAATGACAACAGGAAGTGTAGTGGATCACGCCGTGAGGACTCCCATCAACTCCCACTCCCATCAACCCTACTCGAATCCCCAGAGCCTGAACACCAACATAGTGAGTCGTGACGGAAGGCCATACGAGCCCAGAAACCCCAAGTGGCGGCAACCTACAGCAAAGACGAGGCCGCAGTGGACACCAGCATGTCGAGCTAGAAACATGCAGGAAGGCCTCCACCAGTGCTCGAGGCACCCACTGACACCCAGACCAGACCCACCCAGCCAAGAAGAGGAGCCCACAACACCGCAGGAGCTGAGGGACAGTGAACAGACCCAAAGCCCAGAAAGGACACCAGTGGGCACAACCAGGGTGCTGAAGCAAATTCAAAAGCCAGAAATACTTCTGTTGTCATACATCAGCTGAGCAGTTTTTACTTAAGATGCCATCTTTGAATTAGGATTATAGCTCTCCTTAATACATCACAAAGGTGACAGCTTTCTGTTGTTGTGTTCAGAACCAAGCAGCAAACCCCCAAGGATGAAAAAATTAACTCTACATGAGAAGTGCCAAAAACTGTAGCTCCTTTAGTGGCCACTTGGGACTGGCTCCAAGAGAAAGTCAGTCCCATAGACTCCCATGCTAAACAGCAGAAATAAACATGTTTAAACCCTGGTAGAAAAAGTGGTTTTGGTCTCTATAGCTGATTTAGCCCTTCATAACAACTCTGGGGTGATATTTAAAAAAAATCTCAGTTAAGTTTATTGAAACTTAAAGTTAGGGTGTAGGTGATCTGAGTGACTGGCGAGTGCAGACGAGGCTGCTAACTGTCACCTAGGCTTCACCTTTGCTAAATCGACTCACAGAACTGGACCTCTCAACCATACTTGTGGTGATGGCACTTTTTGAAGTTTTTTTTTAATAAACACAATTATTTGATAAATAAAAATAAAAATGTTGCAATAATTAGCAGGCTTGGTAATGGAAAAACTACCACTGATCAAACACATTGCATGCAGGCGCAGTGGTGCAATATTTAATTACAGCCTGGACAAACCTGCCCATCAGCACCAGTTTTGTCTTGTCATACCAAGAAATACTGTAACTTGTAAAAAAAAAAAAAAAGATTCATCTGAACCATTAATCATGCACGCACTGGCACACCTGCATTAAGTCAGTATCAATGTGACTAAATCAAAACTCATGAAAGGCTTGGTAAATCTGAACCCTAATCTGTTAAAGCTAATTTTAATCCTAGTCGTGCATGAAAACACAGACATCTGGTTTCTTTATGTGTCTTGTGATAAATTATGTGCTTTTTTTTTAATGTGCGTGTGTACGTGCGTGTGTGTCATTGTTCTAGATTATTTGTTCCATGGGGATAGTCTCACCTGCAGCTGCCTTAGCAACAGATGACACATTTACTTTCTTACCAGATGGAGGAAGCGGATTGGCTGTGGCGACTTTGGGGGTGTTTTCTGTTCCTGTATTATTGACTGCCTCAGCAGCCACTTGCTCACCCTCTGAGAGTAGAAACACACAAAGATCAGGATAAATAAACACACACACACACACACACACACACACACAATAATTAATCAGAACAAGGAAGTAAGCTTGACATTCACAGAAAAACATTCCTTTCTGACCTTTCTGGTTTTCCCACTCTGCTCTCAGCCTGGCAGGGAGTTTTGCCCACATTGGCATCTCTTTCTTGGTAGATGCGTGGAGACATTTGGAGTGTTTGACATCACATGTGGTCCCTTCAGGGCAGCAGTGTATCTTGTCATCGCAGCATACAGCCTATTCAGAGAATAAAGGAGTGTCACATGGATAAAACACCATAAAGTCCTGATAACTGGACGTCAAGGGAGAACATGCAAATCCATAATATGACTTTTTTTTTGTCTCAGTCATAGTATGGAGTAACATTTTTTACCTTTGGCATTGGACAGCATGCCCATTTGCCTTCTGTAGTTTCACAGCAGGTGGTACCATCCGGGCACTCTGAAACGCCATCACTGCATAGAACTGTAGTCACGAGCTCTGCAACGACATCACGGGAACATCAAAATTCAAAACAGGAAAAGGAATGGTGATGGGATTAAAATATAATACTTTGGTGGGGGAGTTTAACCTTTTTTGATGCAGGCACGGCTGTCTGCGCTGCAGTCGTGGCCCTCGGGGCAGCAGTGTTTGCCATCAGGGCAGGAGATTCCCTGTTAGTGGTGAGCAAATTAAGAATTATTGCTAAAACAAAAGCATTATGATCATTTTACCCTGCCATTCATACAGTAAATGAACACTTTCAAAGAGGAAAAAAGATTCAGTGTTAACTGAAGAGCAAAAAACTGCCAACTGCTCTTTAAGAGCAAGCAGAGACCGCTTTTACAGTTTGTGCCCACTTTATTAGGTACACCTTTTCAGCTGCCATCCTGCCTTGTATCAATGGTTTAGGCTGGTGGTGATGGTATAATAGCATTGAGGATATTTTCTCGGCACACTTTAGTACCAACTGAGCATCATTTAAACACCACAGCCTACCTGAGTATTGTTACTGACCATGTTCATCCCTTTATGACCACAGTGTACCCATTTTCTGATGGCTGCTTCCAGCCAGATAATGCACCATATCACAAAGCTCTAACATGACAATGAGTTCACTGTACTCGAAAGGCCTCCAGAGTCATCAGATCTCAAACCAACAGAGCACCTTTGGGATGTGGTTGAACGGGAGATTGAACGGCAGCCAACAAATCTGTAGCAAATGCATAATACTATCATGTCAATATGGACCAAAATATCTGAGGAATGTCTTTTTGCACAGTTCAAGATGCAAGGAGACATTTAGTTTGTAACTAAATGTGCTTGTTGTATGAGGAAAGATTGCATGACAAAGATTTTAGGCAGTCCTGAAGGGACAAGGGGGTCCAACCCAGTACTAACAAGGTGTACCTAATTAAGTGGCAGATGAGTGTACATTAAACTTGTGGCAAGAGCAAAAGTCTATTCCAACACATTGGCTGTCCTCAGTAAAGAGTAACATCTTAATCTGTCAACCGGCTATGCAAACAAAGCATCAAAGAAACATCCTCTTTTGAGAGGAAGTAAATTCTATTACTGTACAAAGTGTCTTTTTCATGGCCTCAGTTGCACGCTGTTTCACTGGATTCATGAAAAAAACTTCCTACTGTAACCCAGTAACATAAGGCCACTTTTTTTGTTTTTCCTATGAGTTAGGGAAATTACTACAGCTATATCTATGGATATACTCCAACAATGGATGGAATTTTTAACAGCTCAATTACAGTTTATGGAGTAGAGGAAAAAAAACTCAAGGCTCATTTAGAGTCACCCTTTAGCAACCCAAAGATGAGGCAAGTTTAGCTTTACCAAATCGTACTATGTTGTACTATGTTTGTGATATTGGTGTGACTCAAGACGTAAAACAGAACTGAAAGATGATATCTAAATGTGGAGGGATGCTGTGCCCAGAGTACAGTAACAAACAGGGATCTTTAAAGGCAGTGACACAATGCTTGAAATCTGGTATATAATATAATTTGGATACAGAAACAGATACGCCACATTTAACTGAAGATGATAATAACTGATTACAACGATGGTAGAAAATATGCAAAATGAGACCCAACATCTTCTAAGTTCTATTAGCAAAGAACAGCTGTGAAGGAGACTGACAGGTGAAGTGGATAGCCAATCATCTTGTTGCCAGGTACCTGGTAATCATATGAAAGTCACCTAAAAATTGTTGCAGACAAACTCTGCCACCAATTTCCTAGTAGAGGAAACCTTCAGTGACCCCCAAGTGAGTGCCCCTTCAGATCAGAGCTCTTTATGTTGCACAATATTAGGATGATTTTATGATGTGGTTGATCGGTGTGTGTGTATGGAAAGGCCCCTCTCAGATTCAAGAAACCTTCAAAGGAATGTACCACAAATTAAAGGATAGAGTGATTTTCCAGTTAGTGTGATTTTGTTTTTTCTTCTAATGTCACTAAAGTATGTGAAGCATGTCTTATCTGTGATGGTTAGATTACCTGAGCTAGAGGACAGCAGCCAAACCTCGTCAAACCCTTCAGACAGGAAAACTCAGCGGGGCACCGTGACAGATCAGGGCAGATGTTGTCATCTTCCTCTCCCATGTAAGTCTTGATCATCCTGAAGGACTAAGTCATCAGAGGGTGGGAAAAAGGGACAGCATTACTTCTACCCTGATTATTTAATCTGTGTTCATGATAGAAAACAACTAACATGCAGTGATTCTTACTTTGGAGTGTTTGGGTTGATCAGCAGGCGTTCTTTCCACCCAGGGGACGGACACGGTGGCATTCATACAGCCAGATGAGGCTGTATTACAGACTGTGCCTGCTGGACAGCAGTGGATGTGATCATCACAGCACTCAGCCTGAGGAGACAGCAGTAGTAGAAACACTTTGACTACCAAAGTTTGAAACAGCTATCACACCGACCGAAAGCAGCGCCAGCTTTTATCTGGCTTTTAAAGTAGTAAAACACCACTGAGGATGAATAGTATCACTGCATAATTATATTTATTTTAAAGAATAAGTGAAGGGTTATCTCATATGTACATTTACCTATGGACAAAGGGACAATTTATCCATACTGAAGCTGACGTACTATAACTTTGCTCAATAGATTAGATGTAATTAAATGTAATTCCTCCATTTTGCACGTTTGAAGTTATTTTGAAAACAAAAATCTACAAAAAGATTTGATCCAGTTACCAAGAAGACATGAACACTATACATTTATTTACACTTTCATACATTTACATACTTGATAGTTAATAAGTTGAGCTGTTTTAAGTCTACAGGACTGGATTTAACATGTGTGAACTAAATTGGCCATACTAATATCATTTTATCAAAGCTGATAGATTTCAATTACATGTTTTCTGAAAATGTTTTCATATAGTGTGGATTTTATTTCACTGTAAAATTACATATTAACACAAAAAAGGTAGCCAGTTAGATTAAGTACAATAACTGTAATTATTTTGTAGTGACTACTCAAGGTGCATGGGGATGTAATCACACCTAGCCTTACGTTTTCATACGGGCAGCACGAGTAACCGTTTGTTGGGCTGCTGCAGCAGGTTTCACCATCATCACATCTCCCTCCATCTGGACACACATCAGCACCAACCAGAGCCAGGACAGCCCAGCAGATCACAACCCACTTCTGCATCTGGAAGTGAAAGGGAAAAGGCCCACAAATGCAAAGTGAAACTGGCTTAAGGGGAAATCTCGCTTCCACTGACCACGATAAACTATAATTGTACATTAAATGCTGCACACTCTTGATCATATCAGGTCACAAAGAGTTTAATGAGCATGCTCGGACTGTCATGCCAGTGGTAGCTCTTTTATTCCTTGTGGTTGTCTGCAAAAAAACTAATCTCGGCTATCTGGTCAAGTTTTACAAGGAAAATGTCCAATAAAAATGATGAACTGGGTCTGAACACTGAACTCAAATACATTCTGTGATAAAACTTTCTTTGTTTCCCTCGATGCTCTGCTTCCTTTAAGGTGTTTCTTTTTATTATCATATGAATGAGCAAACTAAACACGTCACCTATAAATAAACTGAATCCACTCGCTTTCAGTTTCGTTTGGTTTATATTTCTTATTTTCTGAAAAACTGAACTTATCTGAGTAGATTTTGAATGTTACACGACAGTTTAACCCTTTATACTGCATGTAGAGTAATACAAAGACTGTAAAACGTAAAATGAATTTTAAATAGGTCCGTACAATTCACTGATGCATGAAGCAAATAGGATGCCAGACTAAAAGAAGTTCTTGTTGCTCTTACCTTTGTAGAAAAATACAACAGAAGGGCTGTTGTGAGCAGGTGTTTCAGAAGTGTCTCACCATAAAATGACACAAGTGATAGCCTGCATGGTCTTGAACACACCCCGAGAGAGAGAGAGAGAGAGAGAGAGAGAGGAAGAGGAGGAGGAGGAGGGGTTCCTGAACACTTTTTAACGCCACCCCTGGTGTCTTCTATGAAATCAGTTTTTTTTTCTTTATATAAGCCTAAATACCTTAAATAGTACTAAATAACTACTAAACGTGATTTAGTAAATATGAAAGATTCCCCTCTCCCCTTAGTTAATGATGTGTAATGGTAAAAGCGCACTCTCTCTCTCCCAATTCTCAAAACCTCTGCTTTCTGTTAAAATATGTATCATATGTGTTAACGTTTAGTTTCTTCTGTAAAGGGTGATGCTTCATTGTTCAGGCTACGGCTGAATAATGGACAAACTTGTTTTCCTGCATTGGCAGCAGCGCAGTGCGGCGAGGCGTCCACCAGGTGGCGCTAAAGCAACGGCAGCGACAGGCTGGGCGGGGCCAAGGAAGTCCATATACCGTTGATCTACAAATCATGCGCACAGGCCTCCTGCGGTTATGACACGCCCATGGCTGCGCGTTCATGATTAGTGCGCATTTTGCGCCCTGCACCTCTAAAGCGAACCAACCTGACTCCGCTACGATGTTTACGGGTTATCCTCGCTGGAGCGCCCGAATAATAAGACGAAGCACGGCAGAATGGCGTAGCTTTTAACTGTCATGGGTGAAGACACCTGTGCGTTTCACAGCGAGGCTGACAGCTAAGTGCAGGTGAGACACGTCGCTTGTAAACAACTAGCTAGCTGGTTAGCTTGCCTGCTAAGTAGCCAGTCAGATAACGTGGAGTGAAACGCAGGCGGCTGACAGACAGCGCATTTCAGAGAGGTTTGCTTCAGTGAAGGTGATAAATGTAATCATCATTGCAGCCAGCTGTTCCTCTTTTTATCTAACGGCACTTGAGATGTTTTCGTTTTGTTACAAGCAAAGTTAGCTAACTAAGTGAGGATAAGGACACAGTGTTCCAGCGCTGGACGTCATGCTGCTGTGTCGTGTTGTGCAGGGGTTTTTTTTTTCGCATCTAATCTGCAGTTTTTAACATTAACGCATGTCCTGTCAGCATATGTGAACGTTTATCTGGAGTCAGACGTGACCGTTCTCCATGCAGCCTTGTGTAATAGAGATTAAAGAGGGACGAGGAGCGTCATGTAAGCGCAGTAGATGAGTTGCATGTGTGTTGTGGGCACTCAGTAGAAGGAGAGTTGGCCAAGCAAAGAAGCTTATTAGGAAGACTAAACCTGAGGGCTATTCCTGTCCCTCTAAACTGCATTCAAATCCAGCCAGGAAAGCAAAGGTCAGCCACACAGTAAGGACGTTTTCACAGTGCAGTGCACGTTTTCTTTAACTTTATTTCCTTGTGTTTTTTGTTTTTGTTTCTGTGACACACTCGCTCATTTAGGAGGGGGCAAGTAGGCGAAGCATGCATGTTATAGATAAGTTATCAAAATGCTTTAACAACTCCACCTAATCTTACCCTCCCTGCTCACATTATTGCTCTTTTTGCACTTAAATTTGTGTTTTAGTGACACTAATTCGGAGGCTCTCAGGAGCAGGAGTCACACCGAGCATCCTGACCTAACCTAACCGGACACTGACCCAGCTGCAAACTCAGTGTGTGGTTAGTGATCCTCTGGGACTCTGACACTCCTTGCTCACAGTTTTACATAACAGGGAGATAGTGTTACCTTAAACGGTGAAACAGCTCTGTGAAGTTTAGTTAATGTACACCTTGTGCTATCTCAGGTGACATCCTCACACACTAGTGTTACTGTACTTTTGAATTTTGCATTTGGGTTTGCTTATTTAGCTTTTTGACTTAAGTTTTTATTGTCTAGGGGTAGGGGAGGGTAAGATTTAAGAAGTCCAGGATAAGCACTACAGTTTAAATACAGCACTTTTGACTCTAGAACTGCAAGGATTAAACTGCTGATTAGATTAACTGAATCTCAAAATGTTTTTTGACAATTGATTAATTAGTTTGAGTACATTTTTAAGATGGAACAAACAGTTTTCAGCATTTTCTTACTTTTTATAAACCAAAAAACTAATTGATTTATTGAGAAAATAATTGAAAGACTTATTGACAGTGAAAATGATCGTTAGTTAGTGTTTTTTGTTCTAAAACCCTTCTTCAGCTTCTTAAGAATCCATGAAATAGAGACTTTTGTCAACACAAATGTTAATACAGCTGAGGAATTTTACTTAAATCTGGATCAGCTACTTCTGAGAATGATGTTGCGTCCTGATTTCAGGCTTACAAGTCCAGACAGTTACAGAGAAATATCACAGCTAACATCATCATCCCTTTTGTGTG
>VUQS01000356.1:2255-18361 GCA_015108495.1 Heterochromis multidens | reverse complement strand
GTCATTTGTTTTGTTTTTTTGAGTCATTCAGAGGTGGACTTGCTGGTGTGTTTCAGATCATTGTCCTGCAGTGTCACCCAAGTGCACTTAATCTTCAGGGCACAAACTGATGGCTGGACATTCTCCTTCAGGATTTTCTGGTAGAGAGCAAAATTCATGGCAAGTCGTCCAGGTCCTGAAGCAGCAAAGCAGCCCCAGACCATCACACTACCACCACCATGTTTGACTGTTGCTATGATGATCTTTTTATGAAATGCTGTGTTAGTTTGATACCAGATGTAACGGGACTCAAACCTTCCAAAAAGTTAAACTTTTGTCTCATCAGTCCACAGAATATTTTCCCAAAAGTCTTGGGGATCATCAAGATGTTTTTTGGCAAATTTGAGACGAGCCTTTGTGTTCTTTTTGGTCAGCAGTGGTTTTCTCCTTGGAACTCTCCCATGGATGCCGTTTTTGCCCAGTCTCTTTCTTATGAACCGTGAGGTACGTTCCATGCTGCATGCATGCTCCACTGTATTTGCCTCTGGTGATGCAGAGGGCTACAAAAAGGCCAGATCTGACCTACGTAGATCCATCAGGGAAGCCAAGAGGCAGTATAGATTGAAGCTCATTGCTGATGCATGTGGCAGGGCTTGCAACACATCACTGACTTCCAGCAGAGGAACAGCAGGGTCACAGCCAGCCACAATGTGCTACCAGATAAGCTGAATGAGTTCTACGCTCACTTAGACACCCTCAACATCAACCAATATAAAGAGATTCTACCAGCGGAGGCAGCATGGAGCTCTTCCTTCACTGTGACTTCGACTGAGGTGTGCAAGGTTCTTAGGAGGACTCACCCCCAAAAAACAGCTGGCTTTGAGGGTCTGCCAACAACGCTGTTAATGCAGCCATCTATACAGCCCTTTCACACCTCAAAAATAAGGACAGCCATGTTAGATTGCTGTTTGTAGACTACAGTTTAGATTCAACACCGTCATCCCAAGCAGACTGAGAGACCAGCACGCCCCATTTTACATCGACAGGACTCAGGTGGAGAGGGTGAAGACCTTCAAACTCCTCGGCACTCACATCACCGAGGATCTCACCTGGACTCATAACACACTGCAGATCATCAAGAAGGCTCAACAAAGACTCTTCTTCCTAAGGAAGCTGAGGAAATTTGGATTATCCTCCAAGCTCCTCAGCAACTTTTACAGATGCACAGTGGAGAGCATCTTGACAAACTCCATCACAGTTTAATGTGTGGGAACTGCACCACTCAGGACAGGAAGGGTCTCCAGCGTGTCATTAAAACAGTACAATTCATCTGTGGAGTTGCCTTTTCATCACTACAGGACACTTATAATACCCGGGTTATAAAGAGGGCACACATCATCAAGGACCGCACCCACCCACAGAGCACACTGTTCACACTCCTGCCATCTGGCAGACGCTACAGGAGGGTGAAAGCAAGGACAACCAGACTACAAAGGCCATCAGGCTACCAAATTACCGACTGATTACTGAACTGTGATTATCTGTCATAATGCTTTTCAGTACTTTTACCTGTACATTTGCAATTTTGTACACAATATAATACAATTTTTTATTTTTATATACAATATAATGCAATTTTATATAATAACACTCATACATTCTGAATGTCTTACTATTGTAATAGTATGCATAACTAATTCCACTTTATATTCTGACTACACTCTACCCTTCTTGCTTTATTTTACTTATTTTCCTATGCTTATTATTCTTTAATTTTATTTTAGTTTAGTTATTTATTTTACCTGTGTGAAGGGAGCTTGCAAAGTAAGAATTTCATTGCTCAGCATAACCACTGTGTTTTGCAGTGTATATGACAATAAACGTCTTGATTTTTGATTCTTATTTTGAATCATGAACTCTGACCTCTACTGAGGCAGGTGAGACCTGCAGGTCTTTCTTTGTTCTGGGTTCTTTTGTGACCTCCTGGATGAGTCGTCGATACGCTCTTGTTTGGTAGGCCAGCCGCTCCTGGGAAGGTTCACCACTGTTCCAAGTTTACTTCATTTGTGGATAATGGCTCTCACCGTGGTTCACTGGAGTCCAAAAGCTTTAGAAATGGTTTTGTAACCCTTTCCAGACTGATAGATGTCAATGACTTTGTTTCTCAGCTGTTCTTGAGTTTATTTAGAATGTGTCATGATGTGTTGCCTTTTGAGATCTTTTTACTTTATCAGACAGGTTCGATTTAAGTGATTTTCTGATTCAACAGGTCTGGCAGTGATCAGGCCTGGGTGTGGCTAGTGAAACTGAACTCAGCTTTCCAAAAAAATGTCACACAGGGCCAGGTAGGTTTGGATTGCTTTTTTCCCTTCAAAAATAAAATCATCATTTAAAAACTGCATTTTGCATTTACTCAGGTTATCTTTGTCTATTATTAAAATTTGTTTGATGATCTGAAACATGTAATTGTAACAAATATGCAAAAAAAAAAAAAAGGTTAATTTTGGACAGAGCCTGGCCAGCTGTTTTCTGCTGTTTCCAGTCTTTATATTTACATTAGGCTATTACATGAAAGTGCTATCAATTCATCAGACAGTGCCAGCTGTCTGCAAGTGTTTAGCTGTCACATGAGTATGTGAAATGTAGAAACAGATAGACAGAGCTTGGTTAGGGGTTGCACTAAAAACAAAGGGAAACTTAGATGGTAAAATGTCATCTATCTACAGGCGCTAAGAAATAGGTCAGTACCTCCTTGTAAAACCACCATTCACCATTTTACAGTTTTTGCATGGCTGATTTTGTATAAATAAAAAGAATGACCCACAACATGAAGTGAAGACTGTTTACAAGAATAAGGGTATCATTTTAATAATTAGGCATCCTTAGAAACAGGTTTAGGGAAAAAGGTGCAAAAGAATAATCAGCACGAGACCGCGATAAGCATGAAGCAGTGAAGTATTGGTGAATAACACCAGTCTCAGGCAGTGAAGTTGATGGTGGTGCAGAGGTGCGAGAAACAAACAAGATCGCGCATGTACATTTTTGACCTTTAAGATGTAATACTTTTTTTTTTTTTCATCTGTGGACAGAGGAAGGCTAGCTCTTTCCCTTTGTTTATGGGCTAAGTAACTGCATCTTGACTCAAGTTCAATCAACAGACTTGCCAAATAATTGTCATCCAGAAAGCAAATAGGAGTAATCCCCCAGATTCCCCATGTTGGTTTATTCTTTTAATATTAATTCACTATGGCTTGCATATTTGGAGACAGCACTGTACAGTTTATAATAGTTCAGCTGGGATTTAACTTAACTGAGAGACTTATTGGTGACAGTCAAACTGAAATCAGCCCTCTATGCATGTCATTTGCCTTTGTGTATGTGTGTGGGTTTGTGTGTGTGTGTGTAAGTGTGTGTCATTGTCTCTAACCCCCCACTTCTTCACAGCACCTTACATTTCTGTCAGATCAACAGATATATCTTTGCCTCTGAAGCAACAACATCGCTCTGCGTCTGCCTGGCAACAAAGTGCTATGTAAGTAGGTTTTATATCTGATTACCTAACAACGGACTGTGCTGTATTGGTTAAATTGGTTAATTACAGTTATGTATACACTTGTGTCTTGTGTGGAAAAACACAACAGTCTGATAAGGTAGGTGATAGTATGACTATCTTAAGTCTGGGCCTGAGAAATTGTTGTAATGCAGTCATACAAAAACCTGTGGCCCATTTTGAACTCCATGTGCTTGAGAATTCACACACTTCAGTATATGTTAATTTAATAGCAACAGTTGGGCACGAAACAAGTAAAAAAAAAGTTTTTGGTGGACTCACTCCAGTTAAGCCTGGTGCAGTGATCTTATTGATCGGTTAAATCTAATTTCAACTGAGGTTTGTTTTATATTCACAACTGTGTCTGAGCCGTAAAAAAGAATAAAATAAAACAGTGTGCGCACCGCAGTCGGGCCAAGGCATTGTTGCTCTGGCTCAGAAAAGCAGTCATTACATGCTCAAAACATAAATAGCTGCTTTCATTGTGCCTTGGAATAGAAAACCAAAAAATGGTGTAGGTTTTAAGACACCCAAGAGGTCCATGTGTGTGTCTTTTATCCCTTGTAACATTTCTTAAAATGACTGGATGTATTTTTGGTGGTGCACTGAGGCATATCTGCGAGATGTGTCAGCCACAGTTGGACAGTATTGGTTTGGACGACTAGAAGCTGAATTTTTATGTGCAAAACGGGCTCTCTTTAATTTACGGTGTAATGTTCAGAGGTTTTAGCATATTATATTTTTAGATAAAGGCACAATTGACACAAACACTCATTATAGTTAACAGAAATCAAAGGATAGTTATGGTTACGAGAAATAAAATAAGTATTTAGGATGTTTTAGGTCTTTGATATTACCAGTTATACACATAACTTCATTTTGAGTACAAATTTAAATCTCTTGAGGGTTACTGCAGTTTGAAATACTAGTGAATTATAACAGAAGTAGACCTGAAGACTGTGAATTTGAATTTCAGGTCAAGTCAGGTTTTTTTCTAGGTGCTATACAGCCTTTGGAAAACATAAAGGAGATAACAGGAAAGTAGACAGACTATCTAATGACAATTCTTTTCCACTGATTCAGGAAATTATGATTCACTTTGGGGCATTTAGGCTCCTGATTTCATATGCACTTTCTTATCCAAGTCCACCTACATACTTAAAGCACTAGCACAAACAGCTTTGTTGGAAAAATAATTTCATGCGTGACAGTTAAAGGGCACATTATCTGTTTTTAGATGCCTACACAGTCTCGCACATTGATGTATGTACAGAAGAATGCTTCGAGTTACACAACCATGAGCTAACTTCCTGATATCGCAAAGAAAATAATCATGACCTAAAAACTCTAAATAGTCACACTGGTATGTTCTGTATTTAATATCAATCGGCAATCTACAGAAAACAAAGAGGAGCACATCAAATCACTGAGCTCATGGTGGTGTGTGCATGTGTGATAAGGAGGAACACTGTTCTGATGATTTGCTTTTTGTCATGTTATTCTCAGCAGCCAACCATTTAAGCAGGTATCTGATTGATCAATATTTACACCAAGCACGATTCTGCCTCTCTGACGCTGACATATCCATTGGGTTTCCCCACTTAAACGCTGATGTCATCATGCCCACATATTAAAAATATTTTGGGGTTTAAATGGGCTGAGGAGGACTTTATACTCAGTAGCACAAATATTACACAAATGGTTTATTTTTCTAAAATCTATAGCTATGCTTGCAGTGTGACTCAAGGGATGGTTACCATGGTTGAGACTGAAATATCTCAAAAAGTATTGGATGGACTGCTGTGAAACTTTGTGAGGAATAACAATGACTGTGATGATGCCCCGGCTTCGCCTTGTAATAAATGAATGTCTTCTAGGTTTTCTATGGGCCACATTTGGGCCAAAGGGTGAGTCTGGCAGTCTCATCTCAGCCACAGGTCCATCTTATATGGGTCAGATTACAGGTGTGTTGTGACAGCTGGGCCACACAACACTTGGTGTGACAGATGTCAAGCCTGTCTCACGGGTTTTAGGCCAGAGCTGACTCACACAACACTTGCTAGAGCTGTAAGTGAGCCGTAAGTGCCAAAAGTAGCCCAGCTTAGGCCCTGATATATGGGTCCAGAAGCCAAGATGAGGTTGACTTTTTTTTTAAATACATATTTTTTTTTAAAAATATCTCAGCAACAGCAGGTCAAAAATATTAATGTGTTCTACTTTTGTTAACAACATCCCCATCTACTTCCTCACTTTTTGCTTAGCTCTTATTAGCACACATTCACCTGCTAAAATACTAAAGTAAAAAGGTTGAGGGTTGTAAACACTAAACATCTGCATGTTTGCATTGTGATTGTGGCCGTGTTAGTGTAATGCAGTCCGCTCAAAACACTGCTCTACCTTTATGTCGAATGTGAAGTTTCCGCTGCTAATGCTTACACTTCCTAATTGTGGTTTACTTGAATAAACACGTTTCACTTGCATTGGGGTCTCCTTTAAAAGCGTGATCTTGCTGCTTTTATCCGAGAGCAAATGATTTGAAGATGTCAAAGTATTCACGCGCGCAGTTTGTCTTAGCTTGTACATCCAAGCTTGTAATGTTGCAGCGAGTTCGCCATTATTACGAGCAATCGTAAAGAATATAATAGCTCCTGTTTTTGGTTTCGCTCTGTTCTTTGTGCTTGACAAAAGCTCCCCATCAAGATTGAAAACCTGGAGCTGTAAGTCTCCCCAGAATAGAGAAGTTTGACCAAATAAAAAACACAATCAGGTTTTTGCTTTGTATTTAATTACATTTACTTTCATGCCAGAAAACTTCCTCTCTGTTCTCTGTGGAAAACAAGTTCTCAGGCCTCTAGATTTTGTGTCAAGTCCTCTGCTTGCTGAAAACAAAGTGACTCATAGGACTTTTTTTCCACTGCTCACTGGGTCACTCACTATCTGCTTACTCTGCAACACTCTTGTACAAAAGTATTCTTTGCACATCAGAGGGATTTATACACTGCATGCAGACAGTTTCTGTGTGTCAGTCCCAAGCGCAGTATGAAAGACACCCCACAACAGTGTGGGTTCAAAGCTTGGCTCAGGAACTGTGCCATGTGTCGCCTCATCTCCCGCCAGTCTTTGTTTTTGTTAAATAAAAAAAGAGGAGAAAAAAAAGCACAAAACTCTTGGTTTATAAAGGGCACACGCAGAGCCGAGACTTGGCTTCTGCTGTTGTTGGACGTTTTAATGTTTTGTTGGAAAGCTGTCAGTATTTTGGTTAGTTTGGTCGTAAATTACAGCAGCATGGCTAATATGCTTGTCATGGTCTGTTAAAGGGGGTTTGTTATTAAATTCACTTTCCCTTTCAGTTTGCTCAAGTAATATCACAGAAGTTGGTCATAAATTTCGAGCTGATGTATCACTGTGCTATCCACTTAAACATCCCACTGTGTATGGGGAACTTAAATAGGAAATAGGAAAAATAATGGAGTTACTTGCATTCGTTTATAGGATTTTTACTGGAATAGGCCTCCTCTCTCAAGTGCACATATGCACACACACACACACACACACACGATGCAAGCCATTTATTGTTTATCTATAAAATATCAGACAGTGCTTACATGGAGCTCAAGTTAATTCCTTTTAAGTGCTTCTCTAGCTTAAAATAAAGGTGTCTAAAATAAAAATAATTGAATGTGCATTAATATAAAACAGTGAAAAGAGCAAATTTGCACCCTTTAGATGCTGGAATATGTCAGAACAGTTGCTGGTTAATTTAAGCTAATTGAAGAAATAATCATTTCAGCATGACGGGAAAAAAATGTTTATTTCAGCATTACCAAAATCAAATAACAGCAACAAGATAAACAAATTTCCTGAGGTTTTATTGAAATCTTAATTTAGCTGTTTATTCTACTTTACAAATAAAAATGAATTACATAATAACAATTTATGTCCATGGTTAGAAATTGGATTAGTGTTAACCTGAAGTACAGAAGTTGAATAAATGTATGCACAGTTAGTATCCATTTCATTTTAAGACAGGTCAAATATTGAAGTTTTCCATTTGGTGTGTATACATGCTGATTAAAATGAACACCAGTTAGGTGCAGATTATGAAGCACTCCAGCATTTTTGTGATACTGAATTGTCGCTTATGTCTAGACAGCATCCATTTGTCCACACTGTAAGGTCTGGCTGTCTTTGTTGTGGCATTTTGGAGGCCATGGTACAGTAAAACCTGGTTTCTTGCGGCAGTCATATGTTTGTGTTTGGTTGTCCACTGTTGATGTGGGAAGCAACTCAGGTATGTAGCCAGGAAGCTGAGGTTTTGCACTTTTTACGATTTCACATTGTGTTTTAAAGAAATGTTATATAATACACTGCAAGATGTTTCCCTGTTAAATTACAGTAAAGTATTGGTAATAAGATTTGCCAACTTTTACCTGTGTGCCTATGGTAAGCCACAACAGCTGGTTTTTTTTACTGTAAGTAATTATATGGCATATGCTATATATGATATAAGCTTCATTATAATACTGTCAGCTTTTAGATTTCTATTATAATGTCATCATGATAAAAATGCATGTCCTCATCCATTAACAGTGAATGAAGTCTAGTCTTTCAGAAAATGGGTATGTACTCTACAAAAGTTACTAAGCACCCAAGAGGCTCATGTTGAAGAGTGTCATAAATACATGTACATACTCTTTTGTGAGGGGATGAAGTTTTACACTAATATCAAGTAGTGAAACTGATGGACATATAGTGAAAATAATACAAAGACAATCGCAAGACTGGCTTAAGTATCAATTTGCATGCCGCTGTATTTAAATGTTTTTCTTGTCTTTATTTACTCCCAGATCTAAAACTCTATAATAACTCTATATAATACTCTATAATTCTATAATAATAGAATAACCTGGCTAATCTCCAACATATTGTTTTCAGTGCCATAAAATTTCAATCTTTCTGTTCATTTCAGATCATTTCCTTTCTGGGTTTTGTGAGCTGATACGTGTGATGTCTTATGATCGCTGTCAATTTCCCTCTCTATCTCAAACATCTTCTGCTTGCCGTCACATAACCGTTCCACACTGCAGTCGAAACCCTTTTAATTTTAAAGCTATCCTTACTCACACTGACAATAAAATCATCCATTTCCAAACCAGCGCTTCTCATTGCACATGCAGTAGTTACTGTAACAGTACTGTGGGATAAATGATCTCCCTATTTTGTTTTTCCATAAAAGGAAAATGTACAAACTTGAGTTTTAAAGCAGAGGGAATTTTCTGTAACCATACAGCACCTGTTCAACGGAAGAGCGACATGCTGGAGAAAGGAGGCTGTGAGGGCGGCCTGTGACTTCCTGTTGTGGCTTGTGTCATCAGTTTGTCAACCTGCAAACTACATGCAGTCTCAAAGTGTGGGTGCCTCATACTAAGTGTCGCATCCCCACATATGTCTCCTCACTTGTATGTGTAGGGCTCACAGTCCTGAGAAACACAGGTTTGTTAGGTGTGTTGTAGATCCTAGTGTAACACAGCTGGGAAAAGAAGAAAAGGTGAGGTTATCCAGAGCGGTTGTGTTTTTTGCTTTTTGTAGCACTGATTTTTGTGTTGTCCATTTTTAACCTGTATTACCAGCAAGTTGTAATTTGGTCAGTTAGAAATCTGGGTTGATTTAGCAGAGAGTGGAGGAGGTAGAGACTAAAAGGCTAAAAGGTCAGAGGTTGCGGATTTGTTTAAATCTGAGTGCACTGGTCAATTTTCTAAAAGATATTTCTCCCCCTTTCTGTCTCTCTAGTTTCTTTCCACTGCTTACATCTAGGACTTCAAGGCCAGGTCAACTCTACCAGGTCAAACCATGTCCATTGACCCTGCGGCTGAGCTGCCTTTCTTCTACGGCAGCATCAGTCGCTCAGAGGCCGAGCAGCACCTGAAGCTGGCCGGGATGTCCGACGGCCTCTTCTTGCTGCGACAGTGTCTCCGCAGTCTGGGGGGCTATGTCTTGTCTATCGTGTGGAACCTGGAGTTCCACCATTACTCCATAGAGAAACAGCTTAATGGGACTTACTGCATCACAGGAGGGAAGCCTCACTGTGGCCCTGCAGAGCTCTGTGAGTTTTACAGCAAAGACTCCGACGGCCTTGTGTGCCTCCTGAAGAAGCCGTGTCTACGCTCCCCAGATACACCGATCCGGCAAGGCGTGTTCGACAACCTGAGAGAAAACATGCTAAGGGAGTATGTGAAGCAAACCTGGAATCTGGAGGTGAGCCTTTGCTCCAAGGGCTGAGTACTGCTGACGATTAAGGGTTCAGAAAAACTATTTCCCATGTACAGTAGAGTTTTGAGCTACTTGTATTTTACTTGAACACTTCTGAGACTACAAAATTCATTTTTTCAGCTATAGTTACTTTTCTCTGACTCAACCATCTGCAACACTGAAGTACTGCGTATATATAATTTAGAATTTTTTAAATTTCTTCCTATCATGTTACAGTTTTTTAACTAAAATTAACCATGCAAATGTACTGCATCTGCTCATGCAGACAGTTTTGATGGGATGTCTGCATTCAGCCTGATGTACAATGCAGTGAATATGATCTTTTCAGTCTTTATATTTTATCCCCCCATCGCTCTGCAAAATACAGCAAATAAACCAAATTGAAAAACGTTTCGCTGGTGGGTGAAAATACAACTTCTAATTAGAAATTTGCATGAACTGATAAATGGTTTCGCCTATAAGTAAAATTTGCCATAATGCGTTTGTGGTTATTTGATAGCAGCTTCACACATTTAAAGATAAAATTTTCCACTGCTCCATTGACATGTAGATGTAAGACCAGATGTGTCAAACCTATTTTAGTTCATGGGTAACATACAGCCCAGTTTAAGTGGGCAAGACCTGTAAAACTATTCCACAATAAAATAAAAAAGCCTTTTCCCCCTTTGTTTTGGTGCAAGAAAGTACAAAAGTACATTTGAGAAACATTCACATTTAATAAACCATTATTTTTTTTAAACAACGTGAGGTGACTTATCAAAAATAAGCAATTTTACCAATGTGTGTCAGTTTTTCTATATCAGTCAGCCTAATGTCATTACAAAGAAAAACTATTGTCCTAAATTAAAGAAATGCAGCCTCTGTGGTATGACAGGCCAGGTGATATCTTTGCTAGTAAGAAGGCTGTAAAACTCAGACTCGGATGAAACTAACACTTCAGACAACTCCTCTATTCTTAATGACTCGCAACATAATGATTCTTCTTGTAAAATATGAGGAGTCCAAAAATGATGGCCTCTTTCTCTACAACCTTTTAGATCTTGAAAATCCATTTAGCTCCTAGCTCCACATTTATGCAGAATCCTCCTGCCGTTCCCGTCTCTGAGCTTCACATGCAACACCTTCCATCACATTTGACACCCAATGTGAGCAAACTCACAAACATCAGCTATGGCTGCAAACTGTGATGCAGTCCTCCTTGCGTTTAGATAAAAACCATTATTGCAAAACACAGAGATAACGTGTGTGCGTTCTGAATGTATTTGTTTTTCTGTTCAGGGAGAAGCCATGGAGCAGGCCATCATCAGTCAAGCTCCTCAGCTCGAGAAGCTGATTGCAACCACAGCCCATGAGAAAATGCCTTGGTATCACGGTAAAATCGCACGCCACGAAGGTGAGAGGCGGCTTTACTCAGGAGCACAACCAGACGGCAAGTTTCTGTAAGTTTTGTTTTTTTTAAAGAAGATGTTCTGGCTTCTCCATCTATTTTTGTGCCCGTTTGTTCAGTAAAGATTTAGTGTCAAAGGTTTTAGTGCAGTTTTTTTGTGTGTGTTTTGTTTCTCAGAATCAGAGATAGAGAGGAGTCTGGTACATACGCTCTCTCCATGATGTACGGTAAAACAGTTTACCACTATCAGATCCTCCAGGACAAGTCAGGGAAATATTCTATGCCTGAGGGTACAAAGTTTGACACAGTCTGGCAGGTAGGTCCTTCAGCTCTTTTTTTTTTCCTTTATCTTTGTGTCATTTTTATGGGTTAAAACTGAACTTATTCTCAACGTTCAGCTGGTGGAGTATCTGAAGATGAAACCTGATGGCCTGGTAACTGTTCTCGTGGAGGCATGTGTTAACGGCAAAGCTGCTGCTGAAAGTATTGACCATCTTTCCTTTTTTAAAAAAAAATCATTTATCGGCCTGAATTTGCAGTTTATGATTGTGGGTTATTTATAATATGAATAATATATACTGCATCCGTGTTTGATCCTATTCACTAATGAAATTGTCTTGTAATATTTCAGAAACACCCAGTCTTCCCAGTGTAAGTAGTCAGTACATCCTGCACTGTTCAAGTCACCATAGTTCTTCATGCTCTAAGATTTATTTCTTTGTCATTCCTTTCAGAGGCCCCGCGGCGCCAATGGATACACACCGCCACCTCGAGGTCAGTAGCCATCAGTACAAACACACAAGCACCATTTAGCATAAGCTAATCTGCAATACCTGTTCCTGCATGGAGGCTTTAAAATAGAAAACTCAAAAAGAAAATACAAAAATCTCACAATTATATAGTCAGGAGTAGAAGAAAGACTCACATCTGATAGATTATTACTCCATGCCAAATTATGTGTTTAAAATTTATGACTTAAATTATGTAATTACTGTCAGCAAAATGTTGCAAAATTAAAAGTAAAACTAAAAACACTAAAAAAGTAGCCCAATGTAAGTATCATCATACAATGTGTGAGTCTTTTTATATTTTTAAAAGTGTTACCAATAAATACCAATAAATAATAATAATACCAATAAATAAAGCCAATAATAGTAACTACTTAAAATATCATTGGGTAATTTAATTTATACCCGTATATCATGTTTTAGACTGTGATGTGATGTGACTATGTGATTTTGAATGTAAAATCTTAATTTTAAGTCACCAATAGCTACAAGATTAAAATGCTTGAAGTGAAGTAACAAGTGCAATATTTCCTTCAGGTATTAAGTAACAAATGGGACTACTTGGTTAAAGTACTAAAGTGCAGTATTTACAGCTCTAGATTCAGTTCTGTTAAAAACTGTAAAAAAAATTGCTGTAACAATACCAAATATTTTATATGCAGTTAGTTTGTTTCCACTTGAATACTGCAAATGATGCCTTTGAGGAAAGAAATAACAGCTTACTCCTGTACATATTTACTGTATAATACTTCTTTTCTTAAGCACATGAGACTTTAAATATTTAAGTTCAAATCCTTAATTTAGTAGGAGCAAGGGTATGCAGTTATATTTTACAGTTTATGGATATTAATAACAGCGTAATGCAACCAAAGGGCTGACTGTGTTATACTGTAAAGCTTATATACTCTTCTCATTTAGATTAGAGTAGGGATGCTGTTGGAAAATCCAGCCTTCAGTACTTTACTGTAATTTAACATACAGTAACTAATGACTTACCTTTAAAATCTGAATTTAGCTTCCTAAAAACAGTGTTTCCAGCATTTAACAAAACAAGCTCAATTAAAGAACTAAAAACATAATTTATAAATTAGAGGGTTTTTTTAATGAGCCTTAAAAGATTGTCTTGAATGATTATATGTTAAATAGAAAAGTGTAGAGTACCTGAAAATACTGTCACCAGATTGGTATATATACAAACACAATAGCATATTTATTTCTTGTATTTATTGTATGCAATTTGCACTTTACAGCTTTTCTACCGACCTCAAAGCCTACTGCACCTGTGCCTCAAGACCATGACCTTCTCCCCATGGACTGCAATGGATTCAACCCGTATCACAACCCCAATGATATCAAAAGGTTCAGCATCCAGAGGTCTGACTTGCTGATGGATGAGGTGGAGCTTGGCTCTGGGAACTTTGGCTGTGTCAAGAAGGGAGTCCTCAAAACAGAATCGTAAGGAACCAAACATTATAAAAGCAGAAACTGAGCTGTACATACTGTATAGTGTTTGTACATTGATCTATCCTTCTACTGATCCCAGTGCCTCTGTTTTTTTTTGTTTGTTTTTGTTTCAGGGGTCAGATAGATGTGGCCGTCAAAGTGCTGAAGAATGACAATGAGAAGCTGGTGAAGGAGGAGATGATGAGGGAGGCAGAGATCATGCACCAGCTGAGTAACCCCTTCATTGTCCGAATGCTTGGCCTGTGCAATGCAGACTGTCTTATGCTGGTAATGGAAATGGCTTCTGCTGGACCACTCAACAAATACCTTTCCACCAACAAGTAAGTACATGTTTAAATTTAAAAAAAAAAAAAGACAATATTGGATCAGGAACATTTGTGTAGGCACATTAAAAAAAATTTTTTCTGGATTTACTCAAAAAAATTATGTCAAGTGGTTCCACACAACTGTGTTAAGTAACTCCTAAAAAACAGTTTAAGTTTACTTGAGTCCTTTGTGTTATTTTAACGAAATACTGTGTTTTGGCAGGTTAACTCAATGGCTTTTTGTTGAGTCAGTTCAACATTTTAGAGTAAAACGCAGTCAATTTCTTAGGACTTACTTAACACAGTTGGGTGGAACCACTTGACATAAATAAATCCAAAAACAATTTTTTTTGAGTGCACAGTATTTTGTTGAAATGACACAAATAAATACAAAAATTATTCAGTAAATCCAACTTAAGAGGATTCTTTAAAACCAACAATAGTGAGATTTCATTTTTTGGAGTGTAACTGTGAAATTGATAAAGGCTGGATTTACATATTTTTAGCATTACAAATCTAGAAACAAAAATCTAGAAAGAGAATATCAATGTGTGCTGCACTCCTTACACACAAGCCTAGTATCGATACATCTTACTATACTGATTGTAGCATATGTATGTATGTTAGTTCCCTAACTCCTCAAGACGTGTGAATCAGTATGGATGAAACTTACTATATAAACTGCCAAGGGAACCAGAATTATCAACATCGATATAGCTTTTGGAAATTATTTTTATAACACTCAAATCCATACAAATCCTATATATTATATGTAGTAGCTGATCTCAAAACGAACAGCAACATTACGTGTATGTTATGTGTACGCTGGCACTTTGGGGTCACTGGAATGAGTTGTCATGCATATCTGTAAATAAGTGTTCATCAAACAGTGATGCTAATAGTGCCTGTAATTGATTGCCTTCTCATATACAATGAATATGTAGCTTGCAAAGAAGAAGAAGAAATATAGGTATTTTTCATTTGTTTGGTGTTTATTAGCAGCCATTTTTACCATCTGTATACAGTGATATAATGAACATAAAAAGAATAACATGATAAATAAACATACATGTCTGTGTTTTAATACATGAGCGAAGTGAACAAGCACCGCAGTTTTTGCACAGGCCTGCACAGATTTCAAAAGTTACTAAAAACTGCCAAAAATCTTTCAGCTGCAGAAAGGATCAAACCATATGCGAGTGTGAGTAATCACATATTTACCTCAAAGAATTCAGCTCTACTAAATTGTAACTAGTAAATGGACTGGCACTTATAGCTGTTATTTCTATTCAAGTAAAGCACTCAAAGTGCTTCCTGCTACAAGTCTCTACTTCTACTGATTCCATTAAATACCTGACACTGCAGTAGTCTTTGCCATGACATGCTGATGAGAAATGAATCAGACAATTTGTTACCTTCAAGACATTTCTGATATTTATGAGCCCATTCCCTTTTCCTGTAGCAACTTCATGTATTCTCACAACTGTCGCGTATACAGCAGAATGAATACAGAACAACCAAAAATGAATGTACAGTTTTTACATAATAACCATTAGAGGTGGAAATCACCAGGCACCTCGTGATAGGATATTATCACAATACTTCAATTATTGCGATTTTTAACATTTTTCGATATTCTGAGTTTTGCAATAACATACATTGCGTTTTATCGCCTTTTTTCAACTGCAAATTATGCCCTCAAAGTTAAACTTTGTCTGTATCTGTTTAATCCAATAAGATAAAGTTATCTCACTACAGTTATTTTTTACTGCCAAATGAGATTGTCAAACATACCAACACTGTCACTAACTTGCCATAAATGTTGTCATAAGACGGAATCAGTCTGATATCAGTTTGCAATTGAATGGGGTCAAGTTGGCAACTACATGCAATCTGTTTCTGATAATACAGCAATTAACTGTGACAAATCATCAGAAATCACATATCTGTTGCTGTCTACATAGACAGAAATTTGTATTTAACAGAAATTCACAGATTACATCTGTGCTCAGCAACCTTCCTGTCCTATAGGAATATAACCAGAAAACAGCAAGGAGGCAGACAGTTGATTCGAGTCCCCTCGAGTTGTGCTCATTGACAAAAACTCATTCACACTGAAGACAACATGTTGGCATGTCTGCATTTATAAATTAGACAGCAGTTATCTGCAAACCTTTGACAATCTCTCTGTGTGAGCGATTGCAGTCAGTCCAAGTCAGACTGCAACTGTTTGCAGAGAGTTTGCCTCCTATCAAGCGACCTGTGCAATTGCCTTGCAATCAAAAGTGGTCATGAGTGTGCATAACCCTCAAGCTCTGGGCAACCATTTAGTCACCACAAGTTGCAGTCACAGAATGTGAGAA
>VUQS01000353.1:17367-28816 GCA_015108495.1 Heterochromis multidens | reverse complement strand
TTTTTTTTTTTTTTAATTTTTTTTTTTTTTTTTTTTTTTAAAATTTTTTTAAATTTTTTTTTTTTTTTTTTTTTTTTGGAAAACAAAATAAAGTTGTGATCAAAAACCTTTTTTACTTGATATTTATTACTAAAAATTTAAATGCATTTTACTAAACAATTAAATGAATGCTGCACAAGTACTATATCCACATAAACAAAAATAATTGTACTCAAAATTATGTATATTAGTATATTAAAATGGGTTTCAACAGAGCAAATAACTAAAAATCTGCACTTTGCACTTGTTTTTACTGCACTACAAATTTCTTAAAGTATGTTTAAAAAGAAAAAGAGAGAAAAAGAAAGAAAAAATGAATATATACAAAATACAATAATATTCCCTTAAAAATAAACACTGCCCAGAGAGTGAGCTGCCTTGACAGAGGTTTGCGCTCTCGGAGTGCTTATATTTTAATACCATAGCATATATAAGAAAACTGAAACACTGGTGTAACTCAGCTAGTAATAGTTAAGTCTTAAATTTGAGCATTGCTATATTGCCAGCTTTTAAGAGCATTGTTAATTTTTTTGGCTGGACTTTAAAAAATCAAGTGGTCAAGCTAAGGATCGCCACGGCAGACCAACGTAAATAGCATCCAGTGTTGCATAATTAACTAGCCCGGTGTAAGTGGAGTCAAATTTTCTGAGAACTGTTGTCCTCTTTTCCTAATGTTTTGTGTCCACGTGATCTGTCATTTCCTAGCTTACCTTTCATTGTCAGTGTATCCAGCCTTACAATGCAGTCTGGTAGGGTGCCATTGTGTTTCACACAGTAGGGCACCCGTAGCAGCCATAGTTTTGTATACTTTCTGCCATTCAGAGGCATCCTCCCTGGCGTGACACCTCTAGAAACTTCAGAAAACCTCAAAAATGGCCGTTGTTGAGCTAAAATGAAGATAGATGCAGGAGCTGCAGGCCTCGTGTCTTGCCTCAGATGTTTCCAGAAACATGTCATGCTGGACTGTTTTCGTAAGGTAGAAGAAAGTTTGCAAGCGAGCAGCCATGTTGGTTTCATTTTGAAATCAGGGAAAAAGATCAGCCCAGTCAGGTACTGTTTGCAAGGCTGTAGGAGGCTGTAGGGGAGGGAAAGCACCTGTCAATCATTTACCACATATCTAGTGGTTTGTACATCCAGTGCTGGAAAGAGGTGTGATTCATTGCATGCAAAAAACAGGGTGAATAATTGTTTAAAAGCAGTACCACTACGCATGCACTGTAAGTTGAAATTAAAGATAACACATTGGTTCTTTCACGTTTGAGAGCAGGTTATGTAGGCAGACATATTAAGGGTTATATTTAAATTCCGATACTTTTTGCTATACTGTGACAGACCGACAGACAGTTGGATTGTGGATGTGGTTCTGTGCAGCTCCAAAGGAAGCTAGTGTGGTACTGTAGCTTGGCTGGGCTGCAGAGCATCTGTCTTTGTGTCTTTGTGTCTGGGGTAAACCCCTGCTGCTGCCGAGCTTTTGTCTCTTCCTGATCGGCTCTAATGCTGCAGCACTAATTGTTTAACACAGAAACACGTCTTTTCTCCCTTTAATGTTTTTGTTTTTATTGTCGTCGATGCATTTATTACAAAACCTTTGTGGATTTTGAACACGAGCTTCTCTCGCCTCTTCTCCTCCTCCCCCCCGCCACTCTCTTCTTCTTCTTCTTCTTCTTCTTCTTCCCTTTCCTCTCGCTCTCCTTTTCTCTCTCTCTCTGATTTTCTCTCTCCAAAATGCCCGCCCTGAGAAAAGCAAGAAAAAAAGAAAAAGAAAATGTGAACATCAGCAAAAAACGGATGTCTGGCAAGTTGCATCATTTTCAGAAACAAACAGTGTGAAACCGTGTTAGCCAGCCTATTAGCATATATACATAAAGACCGTGTGTGCGTGCCCGTCTCCAAAATAAAAGGAAAACACAAAAAGAGGCAAACGTTACTCTCCGCTACCCGTGACGGAGGTTTCTCAAAGAGATAGTGCTCTGGGTAAACATGTGATCGCCACAGATCCAATCAGCTCAAACAAAGGGGATAAGCAATGGAGCTGGGTGAATTTTATCGTGTGTGTGTGTGCGCACGTCTGTGTGTTCACTGTAATGTAGGTGTGCATCTGTACTATAATGTGCCATGTTGCTCATAGTAAAAGTGCATAAGAAAAGGGAGAAGAGGAAGCCAGGCACCACTGTTATCATTTGCATCATAATGGTAAACTGATATGAATAGCATCAATGCTAAGCTCTTAACGTGCATGGAAATTGCTTACCTTCAAGAAATGTGTCGCCACTTTCGTGTTTATGTGCGGGTATTGTTTTGCAGTTTCATCATACCTTTTCCTCACAACACACCAAAAGAAAGTCTCGCCGAGGTATCATAGGAGTGATTTAGACACTGCTTTCTGAAATTAACAGCATGAATATGAATCAGCTTTTCATTCTAGGTTTGTTACTTTCAAGTGTGAAATAAACAGTGAAACTTTTAGCTGAGGTGAGAAAGACAGGCAGAAAGACAGAGAGAGACGAGCTGATTTCGTGAATAGAGTTTTTTAAGGTTAAAATAAGCTCAAGCTTGACCCTGATTTTCAGAGATGGGTCATACCAAACTCTTCTGCTTTGAAACTTTTTTCACAACACCTTTGACAAATTTGATTTTAGAGAATTGCACGTGGTTTATTACAACTTTCATTGCTGTGAAGATACAGAGAAACAAACCACCGGGGAAAATAAAGACTAAAATGTGACCAGCTGTTGTAATTAAAAGTTTTAGCCTCAAATATTCATCAGCATCAACAACAGTTTACTAGCATGTTGGTGCTAACATCATCTAGATTGTTTTGGTCTGATTTGCCCTGCTTTCTCTTATATATGTCAATTGCCTTGAGGTGCTCAAAGCACCAAAAAATACATGTGCCAAACTTAGCACAAATCATGACCTGGTTACTCCAAAAAGTCTGCTAACCTTGTTGTGAGCAGCTTGAGTTAGGAGCTGTTTTCTTTCTGCCAGATGTATCCAGAAGGAACCATGCATCTGCCTGTGATGAGAGACTCGTGCTGGTGAGAGTGTCACAGGATGTAAGCATTAATGGCATCTGCACGAGGAAACTCACTGAGCTTCCTTCTTCACAGTAATATAGTAGGCAAGTAGTTTTGTACACAGCCTCCACAGCCGATAGCTCAAGAACTGGACAGCTCACTCCAAAACAGTGTAGATGGATGAATAATACCACATGTATGTTTGAGATGCCTAATTTATTATCCTATCTTTGAGAGGTGTCAGTGTCAAATATTTAGAGTTTAATTTCTAGTTTCAAACAATTACAGTTTTGTGGGGTAAGCAGTTTTCTTCTGATAGGTTTCATTAGGTTTTGATAGAAGGGGTTAAGACAATAGATGTGATTTAATTTTTTGATATTTTACAGGTTTTGATTGTGGTAAAATAATTTATTGTGAGAGTTTGGAAACAGGTGCCATCAAAGGAGTCTTGTCCTGTCTTAAATCCCCAGTTGACCAATATTTTGCCCCATAATATAGACAAAATCAGCTTTCTTGTAAGGAAAACTAAAGGATAAGAGAGTCTTCTTTTAATTTAGACACATTATCTAGTCTTTTTTGACTAGAAGCAAGTATAAAAAATTAGTTTAGCCATTTCACTCTTCACTTCTACTCAGTGAGGACCATATTGCTTGTGTGTGCCCCCTGCTGTGCCCTCTAGCAAATTCCTGTACAATAGGTTCAGTAGGAAGTGGAATAGCGCTGCTAGATTGAGTCTGGGAGGAATATCATCTGTCTTAAGCCTCCATTACACTGTCCGTGTCTGCAAGTCCGCTGGGGTCCGCTCAGGTCTGAGTGACGTAAATTTTGTCATCAGACCGAGAGTGCAAGGTTCGTGCAGACGTCGACGTGCCCGCAGACTTGGCTGCAGAGAATTTATATTCTAATGCATCAACTATCCATGCATCCCAGGTGGTGGACTTCAAGCTGACATCAAAGAAGTATAACAGGAATGACTACTCGGCTGTCAGGTCTCCAGCAGTCCATGTTGGTGTCCACAATGGAGTATAATCAAGGCATTAAGCTTCATTTATACTTGTGTTGAATCTATGTAGACCCTATGATGTAGCTGGGGCAAGAGATGCCATTGCCAGCATTTATACTTATGTGTGGTGTGCTCTGCGATTCCTCTGCCAAAACACTAGTAGGGGTTTCTTTCTTTGTGTCAATCCATTCTCTTCGAAAAACAGCAATTTGAAAAACAGCACACGAAGATAAAGTAGTTGGAAATGCACAGGCAGAAACAACAGTAGCCAACGGGCCAATCGCAGTTGTTGTAGACGTGATGTGTAGTTACATTTCTAAGGACATGAATGTCAGGTTACAGCACAAGTTACGGTGTAGGGTTTCAAAGGAGTTTGCAATTACTGAACCTACTGCATCAGTGTACTGCAGAAGTATAAATTCCGCTTTCTCTGAGTCTGCAGCCCCAACTAGTGGCAGGTAGCTGCATAAAATCTTAGACCCAACCGTTACAGTAGCTGTCGTTACAGTAGCTGTCGTTATATATTAATAAAATATGAATAAATAGGTCTAGCAAAGGCGTCAACATTTAAACATCTAGCTTACTAGTTGTGCACACTCTTACTCATATATGTGTCGTAAACAAAAGCTTCTGAATTAATAATGGCACCAGAGAAAAAGAAACACCTGTGATATAATATAATTCGACAGATAACATTTTGTTCTTTTCCCATCCAAAATTTGATCAAATATTTCAATTTATGTTTCTTCTTTTGATATTTTGTTTAAATTTGTATGTAAAACATTTTCTAACTGCAATCTGAAAAGTGCCACTGAAGTTTCTTATCCAATCACTTAAAACTTTAGAGGACACATCCAAAGAAACTGAGTGTTTAACAATGGGATCAACCCCACCCCCTCGCCCTCCCTCTCCTCAGCCAACCATCCCATCCTCTTTCTCTACGGTTCCCACATCTGCCTCCTCCCTCCATCATCTCCCCAGGAGGCTCCAGAGGCCCTGTACATCCCAGATAAGACCTTCTCAGAGGGAGAAAAGAGGAGGTGGTGGAGTGGGGAGAGAAGAGTGGGGTAGAATAGGTGGTGGTGGTGGTGAAGAAGGAGTGGGGCTTCAGGGTCACCACAATGGCACGCTCCTGATAGTGCTATCAGCTTATGCTAATCACCAGCTAAGTGTTTCAGGACGAGAGGGAGCGGCAGGGCGCTATCCTAAAACATGCGCCTCCTACTTAACCTGCGCCATATCGTGATGAGCCCCAGCTCATTCAAACAGCCGCCGCTCTTTATTTAAAGAGTGGCGACAGTGACAAGACACACAGAGAGGGAGAGAGACGGTCCAAATTGATTAATCGTGTCACAAATTGATGTTAAGCGCTGTCGCAGATACGGCCCTTCTTTCTCTTTTTTTTGACTAACTTGGCTTTTTGAGGGTATTGTTCTGCCAATAATGGCGAGGATGGGAGGGGTGTCGGAGCCGCTTTCGATGTCTGACTTGATGGCGTGAATACAGAGCGAGTGTGTAATTTAATGTAAGGCGCCATTGTTACCTGGGCTTACTGTACATGACAGGTGAAAGATAAAGAAGTGTGCAGGCCAAGCTCCCCTCAACCTATATTTCAAGATGAAAAACTTGGCTGATAAATGCACCTCAGGAACAGAAGATTTAGATAAAAGTCTCTGTGAAACTAATGGGAGACTTCAGTGTCTAAGTGAAGCATTTACGTGCCACCCAAAGAGAAGGATGAGACCTTTTGCTCAATCACTTAGTGCATTCATCTTGAATCTTTCCTGTAGCTCTACACAGGCTTTCTGTCTTTTTCTAACTGATTTATATTCATCTCGTCATCCCTCTGATGATTTCAGTAAAACTTATTTCCCATGTAACTTCCTCACTGTATCTGCCAGTGCAGTGTGGGTTTTAACTTCATAAAAAAAAAAAAAAAACTGAAATTATTTGAGTAACCAAGTAGCATCCTGTGGGGTTGAAAAATGAAGCCAAGAACTGCAGTTCCTCAAATGGCTACTTGAGGCTGGCTCCAAAAGTGAGTCAATCTCCAAAGACTACAATGTTAAAATGTCCAGTTTTACAGCCTGATTATAGTCTGCATAAAATAAAATAAAATTTTGCATTTACAACAACTTTTATAGCAGCTTTACCCAATTACTGTCTGCTAGGCCTCACCTACTCGAATTGGAGTCACTGACATCAACCTCTCCACCATGTTTGCACTGTTGGTGCCTTTTGGAGCATTTTTAATGGACTTATGACAAACGGTATGTCTTGCTGTGTGGTGCAACACATCCAAGAAGTCTGTGCTTCAGTCATGGTGAGTGAAATTCCAATATTGTATTAGTCTGGTAGTTGGCACTAATTAGGAGATTTATATGTTGCATCCATACAGTTAACTGATGGAGACCATTCATCCAAATACGGTAACTTCTGGCTCCAAAAGAACTAACATGGTGGTGGTAAGCCCAAGACCAATGGATGACGTCAGGCTGGCTACATTAATCTTTTATTTACAGTTCTGTAGACTGCTGTGTCAAAATGTCCAAATTTAAAGAGACAATAAGCAGTCTTATACAAAAATTTAATATATGGCTAATTCCCTGTGACAACTGTACATGGGTATTTTATATATAACTCACCCGTTTAAGCTGTATACGTCTTAACCCTTTATAGGGCACTTATTGAAATACTTGGAAATGCAAAATTCCAACCCTAAAGTTATTGGATGATATTCACTTCATACATGTTTCATGCTGTTCAGCATTCTGTGGCACTAAAAGACCCTCTAAGGTATTTACTGTTTAGATTCTCCAGAAATGTTTAAGCCCCTTTTTCACAAGGTAAAATTAGCCTCCAAGTAATAATTACACTGAATTACTGATGCAAGTTGTTAGTAGACAGTCGCCGCCAGCATCAACTATTAATTTCCCAGTTCCCTGTTTTGTCTAATTATGAATACATCTATTTCCAAACAAAAATTGCCAAAATTACAAACTCATGGCTTGGAAATCACCCATTTATAAATCAGATTTATCTTTCTTCTTCTTCTTCTTCTTCTTTTTGTAGGACACCTACTTCCTCTCCTTCTTCTTCTTTTGGCTGCTCCCTTTAGGGGTCGCCACAGCAGATCTCAGCATCCCCCTCTGTCACACCAACCCTCTGCATGTCCTCCTTCACTACATCCATGAACCTTCTCTGTGGTCTTCCTCTTTTCCTCCTGCCTACATGTTTTCTTATTCCTCATCTTTGACTTTGTGAGGTCCAAGTCATCATCGGTCATGACCCTAACCTTAACCCTGTGCTATCAACATATGTCATTTTTGTCTTTTTGAAATTGTTCTTCCTAGTCTGGGCAATCCGGGGGCAAATAATGTAATCATTCTAACTGACATGCATCAAAAATAATTTCCATTTTCCCCCAAAAAAGTCCTTTTTGCTTTTCTCTAAATAATAGTGTTAGAGTTGGGGTCGGGGTCATCACTGATGATTACTTAGACCTCACAGGGTTTATTCAGTTGCTTGCAATAACTTTTTAATAATGTTTTGGCTTTTTAAGCTTCAAGAAAACCCAGCAGCTCCTGCATGCGTTTCACATTAAAAGCACCTGACTAAGGACACACTTTATTTACAGCTGAGTCATTTAATGTTTGAAACATCTACAGAAATGCTGACTTTCAGTGACAGTAGATTGAAAGCAATCAAAATATTAGTAATGCGGAACCATGTCTGCATCAAAGAAATCAGTGTTGTGGAAATGCATCAGATTTGCTATGTGAGCCATTGTAGTGCATGCGGTACAACAGCAACCTGCTTCTCTTTGCATTCTGTGAAAACTATTATCAGTTCTGAGCTTTTATTATCTTCATTGTGCCATCAGAACAGCAAGAAAAACATACTGCTGTTTGTGAGTTAATCAACTGAAAAATTCTGTGGGACAGAAAAAAGATTTTAAAAAGTGAGGTGGACACAACCCCCTGTCCCTGAAGTACACCCTTGCCATCTCTTGTCAACCAGCTCTCTGGTAAACTCTGAAAATGAAGTCTGGTGTGGCGCCATATCTCCTCCTCCTGCCCATGTCCATCTGTGTTTTCTCCTCCTTCGCTCAGTCTCTACACTCCTGTTTAGATAGAGGAGCTTTGGGGGAACCCAGGGGACAGGAGGTGAGGTCCGCAGATAGAGGACCCCATTGTGGTCCAACGGGAAATGCATTGTGGCTGGATTTGTCCAGTTTTATGTAAAAGCAATACTCTTTTCACCTGAACTAATACAAGCTGTGGCGTAAGCCCCTTACTGCCATGTGCTGCATTTTTCCCCTAATCTCTCTGGATTCAGCAGCGTCCCCACATACCTCAGGGCACTCACTGATAAAGCTTTAACTCTATACTACTCTCCCTCTTTTTCTCTCACTCCCTCACTACTCACCCAGCCTCGTTTGCAGTCTCTCGCCCCTTGGCTTTCTCTCTTCCTCCTCTTTTCTCTTTCCCAGGACACCGATGAAGCAGCCTAGCAAAAAATTAAAGTGATCAAGAGATTTAGAAGGACGAGGAGAAAATCACTTTGTGAATTCCATCTATGAGAGGAGATGAGAAATGTTGGGGGAAGAAGAAAACTGAAAAAGAGGGAGAGAGGCAGAGAAAAGAGAGGCAGTAGGATTTTTGAACTTGTCAGCTTCTGCATCATGTACTATTATGGAGCTACACAGGCTATACACAGCTGATTGATTTCCATGTTATATAAATTCACCACTGGCACAAATCTAATTCTGGTAGGAATTCTGTTGGATTCTGTTTATCTCCTCCTTTATCTTTTTATAGATTGAAAAAACAATCAGCCACATGTAACCAAGCAGCAATATCTGGGTCTGAAGAATGAAGCCTTTAAGTACCATAACTTGCAGGTCCTCTAATGGCCACTTGAGGCTGGCTTTAAAAGCGAGTCAATCCCCGTAGACTCATATGTCAAAATGCCTAACTAGAGCTAGAGAGGACAAAGGGTTTTGTCCTCTCTAGCTTACCCCATCATAACACCTTCAAAAGGGTGATTTTTTTATAATAATGCACCCATTTAAATTGTATTAAAAATTTAATTGTCCAGCACTCGAGTTTTAGTGAGTGAAATTCAAGTATTTTATTTATTATGTAGCATTAATTAGCAGGTAATGCACCCATACTGTCTGTGGATGCAGCTTGCCTTAGCTGATAACTTAGCCCTCCACCCTCTTGTCTGAGTATGGTATGTGAATTCACTAACCAGTGTGTTGTGTCATGTTAGCTATGTCCATCTGTATATACAGTCTGTAGTTAAGAACGGTTTGCAAAAACAGGATTTAACTGACGAAGAGATGTAAAAATAACAAGGACGATGTGAATTTTTATTAAAAGCATAATCTTATATTTAAGCTGCTCTGATATCTGAGAACATGCTTCGCCTGTTCTCCCTATATGCCTTCAGATTTTTAAAGTTCTGCTGAGGTGTTTCCATCAGGCATGTTTAGCTATGCACAGGTAGGAAGGCTCCTTTCTCTCATCAGCCATGATTTGTCAAAGCAATTTGGAGTCTTGCAGGAGCTACTGTAGGTCCTCCTCTTAAGCAACCGAAAGCACATAGCACTGACAGAATCTTTATTTAAATAAAGATCCTGTCAAGAGAGATTAACTGTTCACAAGCCCACACAGGGACATCATGCCAGAAACTACAGATATACCACTGCCTAGTGCTTCCACATCATTTTACTTCCTCTGAGATCGTCCTCTCTTTCCTGCTCTTGAGCATGACTTTTTAAAATGTTACTTTCTCTGCTTTTTTTTTTTCTATCTGCTCTTAATCTACCTCAAGCTTGTAGGCTGTCTTGCCAGTGCATGTTTCTTGATCTGGAGTCGTCTTTTCAGGGAAGGCTGGGATTGGATTGCTCAAGAGAGGAGAATTTCTCCTCTCTGAAGTTAAGCATAAGAATGCAACATTTTCTTTCTCCTTCACCTTGTCCTTACTTTGGTCCCTTCAGTTCCCTCTCACTCCCTGCTCTGCTTTATCTTGTCCTTGTGCTTGTCCTCTCCCCTCGTCCTCTCCCCTCATCCTCTCCCCTCATCTTCCTCTTTCCACTAAAGAATCGAGTGTCCTTTGAAGCTATTTTGTTCTTTTCCTTCTTTTTTTGCAGGAGACAATCATATGCAAAATGTATTTTTGTGCATATATGTTATATCTGTGTGTTTTTCTTTCCATGATCACAACACTAAGTATCTGCCAGTCCAGTATTCTTTTACTGTTGTTCATTAACCTCTGCTCCTCTTACATTTAGACATTCATGTGCAATTAGCATGTTTTTATTTAGACTCAATAAGAATGGATCATGTTCATACCTGCTAAAGCTTAAAATATATCCAACAGAACATTTTATCACACAGAATCACTCTGCAGGTTGTAAGAGAAGGCACTGAAAATTGGAAAATGTTTTTCTAAATATATTTTGAACCTTCAGTATCTAGCCATATATAGCTGCTGAAATGCTGCAATTTCTTGGCACATTAAAAATGACCACACAGTGGCGATTGTAGAATCTGTTGGGGAGATGGGCAAAAATTCACAGGGGGCACCTCCAACCCACATTCATCACCATAATGTTATAAATAATCTAAACAGTCCTACAAGAAAGGACAGGTAAAACATTGTTCTAGAAATGGCAGAGACAACGATAACAATGCCCAAGACCAAGCTGACTGGTTTTGAAGTGTTAATACCGTAACTCCTACTGTAACTCCTTGTTAGCTACGTTAACAAGTTGACTGCCGATGTCCTGACTCTGATTCCCAGTTGCATGCATTCGACCTGCTCACGTCACAGCCAGGAGAGCTGGACACACCAGGCTGCTCTGCTAGCTAAGTTAACTAAAGTTAAACATCAAAGTAAACAAAAGAAATAATGTGATGCTGGTGGGAGTTACGTTTTTCAAGTGTCTCTCCCACATTTAATGCTTACCAGCATTTAGTTATTTAACATCATATTTTATCATTATTGTCTGCCCCACTCACCACTGTCTTGCCTGTTCTTGCCGGCTCTTCCTCTTTTCTCTTCTCTTTTTTCACTTCCAGAAGGATAACTGCTCCTAATTTTCACTGAGTGGCTTTTGTTGTTGTCATTAGGGTTGTTTAAAAAGAGTCACGCTCACCACTTGCGATGAGAGTCAGCGGAGTCAGGTGGTGTCCCCTTATGGAGGTCAGGTCTCTCCTACTGTCACTGCAAAATTTTTATTATTTCCACGGCTGTAGTTAAGATTGTCCCCCATTGACCTGGGGCCCCATGTAGTTGCCTGGTGACAAGTAGCACCTCTGCTGCTAAAATCACTGAAATAGCAAAAAAAAAAGAAGCATATATAAAAAAGAAGAGATAT
>VUQS01000351.1:0-21468 GCA_015108495.1 Heterochromis multidens | reverse complement strand
TTATTGGTTGTTGTTACCATTGCACAGACCAAGCGAAGCTGTCTCCTGGGTGATTCAAGTGTGGGAGAGCCTTTATGGACAGGGATGAAATCGACCTCAGTGACATCACTCAAACATGGAGAAAGCAACAACTACAATAACAGCAAAGATGGAGTTTGGCTTTGAAGACCAGAGATCCTGGATTGTTGTTTGAGAGAAAAATCAAAGCCCCATGGGAGCTGCTCACAAAGCCTCATCGATTAGCCATATTGGAACCATTTTATAGTTTATCGATGTTCCTCTGCCTGCACTCTCAGCCCTGGGTCCAGTACAGGCTCAATTAAACCAGCCACCTTGATCTTAGGAACAAACCATGCGAATACTACATACTGCATAGATTATTCCCAAACACACACTCAATGTTGCGCACTCTCATCTAAAGTAAATGTTTTTTAAACTTTTAGTCAGTCCAAATGGGATTAAAATTATGTTGTGTATTGTTCCTCATTTACAGCATTTCTCCATTTAAAAAACAAAACACTATTTCCCTTTATTTTTCATCTTCCCAATCACAGTAATGCATTCACAGTTTCAATATATCTTTGTGACGAAAGGGTCAAGAATGAAAAGGCAAGAGCAATAGTACAAGAGCTAGTAGGAGTGAAAGAGAGAAGGGGCATAGATGCTTAGTTAACTCTTGGGGGTCATTCCTTATGTCAGACTGTGGGGCAGGAAGCCACTGTAGGTGGGGTGTTGACATCCAGGGGAAAAAATATGGAGTGAATATGATGAACTAACAACAGCCTGCTGATGCTGTCATGCTCACCTTTATTTCACTGAAATTTAGCTTTGATATTTTAATATTGTTAAACATTGAACAAACTGTGAGATCTGAACTTTTCCTTGCTTCTGAAGGAGGGTGTGCCATAAATGTTTAAGAGCCACTGCCGTAGTATAACCTTATAGGAGTTATGTACAGGAAAGGCCCAGGGGTCTGCAGATTTTCATGCCAAACAAAGACTATGACAGTATATTTCAATAAAGTATGCAGTATATTGTTACAGATGGTAAATAATCAAAAATTATGGTCATGTGAAGATGGAATACTGTTGGAACACGTAAGTTTTCATTTCCATGTGTATCTTTTATTTATTCCAGTCCCTTCAGAGGAACTGTTTTACCTCAGTACAATTTTAGTTTGCATGTTTGATTTTCAGGTATTTTGTCATTTTTTAGTGTGAACTACAGATTTTGAATTACTAAAAAGTGAAGCGTGCACTTTTAAAAGAACTATTGTTTACATGTTACATGCAAAGCCTTTTATGTGTACAACAGAGAAGAAAAAAAAACTTTCTAAGTAGAAAAAAAAAATGCTTTCATCTGCCCCATTGTTTGCTCCCATTTTAAAACTCTTGGGTTCAATATCTTGCAAAGCCTGAAAATTTTCCTCCAGTGTATTAGTAAGTTACACTTTAGTTTGGAGAATAATTTAGTATAACAACAGCAGGACATTCACACAGCTTAATTTATGCTTGCTATCTAAATTCATTTGATGACCACAAATATAAATATGTTTTTTCCTAAAATACTGCATCAGTGTGCACCTCAACCAGAACAGATTGTAACCTTTAGGAGAACAGTTTGGGCCAAATTGAGTCCTGTTCTTCTTTAAATTGTTACCTGGACTTAGATTCAAGTAGCTGCTTTAACAGGTCTTGAAACCTGTCATCTAATCTGTCAAAAAATAATACAAAGTCTTTAAAGGGTTAGGGTAATTTCATTTATAAAATAAATAAATGAATTAATAAATAAAAACAGACCTATTAACCTATTAACTACTCCTAGTGTTCATCAGACCTTTTTCATTCATGCTTTCATTTAATGTTCTTTCAATAATGAGTTGTGCTGGGACTGTATCAACTTTTCACTAAAATTATCTCAAAACAATGCAGGAATAATTATTCAGTTTCAGTTAAATTGACTGGGATTTTTATGTCTGTTTGGAAAGTTCAAAAGCTTGTCAGGAAATTTAAATTTGATTGTTTGGGTTTGTTCTGTTAACGAGAAAGTGAAATAGACATTAAAAATGATTTTCTACCATCCATATTTAAATAAGGAAAGGACATTTTTGAGTTATTAGCTATATCTTTTTTGTGTATGCCCTGATAAAGAAGTGTACAAGCAATTGATTAAAGACTGGGTCAGTCTGTGCTGCTGATATTGACACTTTTGAAGATATTGTAGACAGCTAGTCTCTGTTTAATGATTGCTATTCATTTTTATAGCCCTCTCAGGATGTCATCCTCAACAAATATTTGCAAACAGGAAATTTGCAGTATGACTTGAGAGAGTAATAACCCTGGCACCTATGTGTTTTGAGATTAACATGTAATTAAAATAGTAAATCAATATTTATTAAGCAGTAGTACAAAACCAATAAGAAATGTAGTCAGGTCATATAATGAGTCACAGGATAGTGGATGTGCCCTTCTAAGTTGCATTCTCCATTGCAAATATTTATCTGTGCAGACAACTTAGAAATCTACAAAATAGCTTTAAAAATGAATTAGGCATGCTGTAAATCACTAGAAAGACACAGACACCCATGCCCTGCACACATGGAAGTGCATTTACAAATGCAGGTGCAAAATCTCACCTCAGCCTGAGACCCCTTCCTTTCCAAACCACACTTTTTAAATGTGGAGTCTACACTTTTTCACTTACTCACCACAGCTTTTCCCACAGTTATCACTTTAAGATTTTCATGCTTTCAGTAGTTACAACTACAGAAAAAAAAACACCTGAAAGCAACCCACCACTTACAGCACTGAGGACAAAGCACCGAGTAAAGCAGCACCACACACCACTGTCCATATTTTCCAGCGTGTACTGGAATATGAATATGAGAGATGTTAAAAGCTTAATGGACTGCTGCTCTTATTGTTTAAAAATTGCTCAACATATAAATGGCTGAATAAAGAAAGACCAACCATCACTGGTTGGCCTCAATTATGCATTGAAAATAAAGTTATGAGCTAGTGGCTGAATTATTGATGCTGGCACCGGGAACAAGAGCATGTTGGCAATGTGTCACTGGTTTTTTGCTGATGCTTCATCTTGTATTGATAATTTTTCATCTAAAAAGCCCATGAAGTCTTGATCTGTGAAAGATGGAAAAACACACCATGAATATTGGAAAACTAATGCAATATTACTGGAAGAAGGAAACATATAGCATAACTTCGGGTAACATAATGAAAACTACAAATAATAAAAAGGTAATGTAGTTTTGAGACATAACTTGCACAGTGTAATCTCTAAAATTGTTATAGTTTTTCCAGTAAAAGAACTGAAACAATCGACCACATTCAGTGCTTGGTCTTGGGACTGTCCCATAAGAGTGACACATTTCCTGAGATGCAAATGCTTGTGGTTCATCTGCCGGTAGCCTTTTTATCTGTCTCACTGGCTAAATTAACTATAGCAAAACACACAAACACTAAACAAATAAACATTCATTTGCCCTGAAAAGATTAAAAAAAAAACTTGCTTAATATAACATTATATAAATTTTCCAAATAGAGCAGCATTTGAATGTACTCAGATTTTCTGTAAATTTATTTAAGTGGTCTCTAGCAAAGGTAGGTGACCTATTAGTTCACAGGAATGCAAATTTTTCTTGATTTGATTTTCACAGCTTTTTAAATTCTGCTTGCGTATCACCATGATTGTTGTCAGAGATGCATTAAAAAATGTGCGCTACATACTGCAATGTATGGGGGAGTGAAATGTGTCCCTTTTTTGGAGTCAGATAGCAGTGTTGTGAGGTCAATGTAACACTACAGTGAGTAGGGCATGGTAGCTCGCCTGACTGACTTTTAGTCCTTTTTCTTTTACCTTAAAGTAAAGCACATTGTGACAGAAACTCTAATCCAACACACTCATAATTGATCCCAAATCGTCACTAATCACAATATACCATTATTATATATCACAATGGACTTATATGGAAATTCCCTATTAATATTAATAATATGTACTCAGCATTTATGTCTGTGCACATTGTGAGTATTATTCTGGTTAACCTTCTCCAGTTCCCCTTTTCAGAAGAGTATAGCGGAGGCACAGATTACCCAATCAGATCCTGTGTTCACAGAATCAGCCACAATGAGGGCAACACCGCATTCCTTTAGTGTTTCATAATCTACGGCTATTTAGCAGCCAAACACACTGAGGTAAATAACTTTTAGCATTCATTCAAGAACTTTTTCTTTTTTACCTTGGAATTTTTAATTTATTATGTTTTAATTTTGTATTCCAATATATTCTCTCTCTCTCTCTCACACACTCACACACACACACACACACAGATATTTTTTAGAGTTATGGTAAAATACAGTATGCCAGAAAACACCCTTTACCCTTTACTTCCTTTCAGCTCAGTTGAAGCTTGACTGTGCTACCATCCGAATAAATTTAAGAGACATAAACATCTATGTCTTTGCAAAACAGAAAAAAAAAATATTTGTTTCATTGTACTTTACTCATTTCCATTTTGTGTTTTAAATATTTTAACAGACACTTGTATCACTATTAAATGTATCATTCAATAAAACTGAAACCCTGTTTTTGATTGGGGAATTGTATAATTAATTATATAATAGTAATAGAGATATATGCAAATGCATTTCCTTAAAAAAATCATATGTATATATAAATATGATTCCTATAATTAAAAATAAACAAAAGCTTGTTTGTTTAATTTTTATTTAAATACTTCCAACCCTTTAAATGAGCAGCTGACATTATCAGTAGGCATAAAAAAGCTCAGTGAATCATTTGTCAAAGTTTGAACATGAAAAGGCTTAGACAGGGAGATCAGAAGAAAAATACGTAAGTGAAACTGAACTGAAAAGCAAGTGCCTGTGAAATTTCTCACAAAGCATTATGACTGGACTTAGCCCACGGCTGAGTTTTAGCCCAGTCACAATCAGCCATTCAAAATATCTCTTTTTATGATTCACTGACCTCCACTCATGGCCTCCACAAGCATCCTCGCTGTAGTGGATGCTTGAGTCAAAAAATCACAGGTCACATCTACTCTTCAGCCCATACCTCTGCTGCCTACTCATGAGTGCCTTTGGATGATCACAGCACAGCTTTTAAAAAAAATGTCATGTGGATATTTTATTTTATTTTGCTGTGTGTCAGTTTCATATTGCTGTGACTCAACTTTTGTCATGTTAGGTCTTTCATCTCCACATTGGCACCTACTAAGATACTCTTACTTTTATTTCCGATAAATGACTGATTTTATGTTCAGCTGGCAGTCAAAGGCCACTGTTAACCTTTTCCCACCTCCACAACAGACTTTTTTTCACCTCATTTGTAAGGTGTGAGATGTGTGCTCTTTGAGAATCGCCTACTATCTTCCTTTCCAAGGTCCCATAATGTTAACCTGTGGAGGAGCCGCTGAAGAGATCAATAACCATCAGACTGCTAAAATAAATACATTTATCACAGCGGGATACTTGCTACACCACGCTACTACAGCCTGTTACATCTGATGGGAGGCAGAGATACTCAGGCTCCATCCTGTAGCTAGAGAAGCTCTGATCAAACCGTCTACATTTCCTGTTAAAAAAAATAAAATAAAAGAATAAAAAGTCATATAACACTTGGATTTTCATTTTCTTTGGTTTGAACAAGAAGATGACAGGCTTATGGCTCTTTCCGGCTCAAAAAGAACAATACTTTTGACTGTGTTCTCCATCTTTTGCTGTGGGTTGAGAAAGCTCTCTGGGTTTTAAAATCTCATCTGAGGAAATGTTCCTTCTGTCCTCCCTCTGCTGCAGATAAAGAACAGGCGTTTGAGTAATTATGGTGCATTATCGCCAAGGAACGTTTCATTGCTACATTTTAAGCTGTGTAGTGAGCGGTGACAAACGAACGACCATTTTAATTTCTATCAGGAGGAAAAACACATGGCTGGAGCCAATGAAGTCAGCTCTCTCATTCTGCCACTGACTGAGACCATCTGGACCAAATAAAGTTTTTCCCTTTGAATCAACAGCTGTTGGAAATTACACAGAAATACTCCTTGTCTGTATATCAGTCTTTTATTTTTCATTCTTTGCACTCTTTTTAATGTTAACAGTGTTTGTTTTATGGTTTTAGTTTAGTGCCAGATTTGATCAGTGCTCAGAGAACAAAGCAAAATAAAACATGACTGTCTAAAGGCACCTGTTTCCCCTCATTTTTCCTCCCTTTGCATGTCTTTCAGTCTATATCTTTTTCTGTCTAACCCTGCTTGCTCTATGGTGGTAATCTAAGAGTTGACCATGTCAGTCAATCTTTCAGTGGCTGACAGTTTTACAACACATGCACTACACTGATGGGTACCATCACTCACATAACGAGACAGAGTGAGAGGGTGGGAAAGGACTGAACTAACGGAAGTAAAGGAGTAAAAATAACAGCTCACGTATCTTACACAAACACAGTGAGAGGAAAGAGTCAATTTTATCTCAGTTTCATCTATGAAACTGAACTTTTTTTTTTCAAGATTTCATAAGGTTTTGAACTCAGAGGTAGATTTTCCTCTATGCAATGCAGAGATGGAATCACAGTGGTTTTCTCTTTCCACTGGCCAGAGAAGACAATTTGTTCCACTCTGCTGACAGATATGATTTTTAACACTTCATTTTGTCCTGGATTATTATTATAGGGCCCAGTCATTAACATTTTTTAGCAATGAACCTCAACTGTCTGAGGTGTTTAGAGCAGTATTGCCTGTGTTAAAACCTTTTTGAGCACTTATTCTAATACTGATTCTTCCTGATTTGCTTTATTAAAAATAAAGAAAAGAAATGTTGGATAACAATAGTATACTTAAACATGAAATGGAACATTTTTCACCATTTACATACAGCTTTCTTATTTATAATATTCGATAATCCACTAAGATTATCATATCATATTTAGTCATTCACTCCATATATTCAAATTTCTATTTTCATTTTTAGAGGCAGTATTTTCAACTTGAAAGTTGACAGCAGACAGTGACAGGATAGAATGTCTGGTTGAAGCTGCCGGCCCATGTCCTAGACGGCTGGGTCAGCAGAAAGCCGTAAGTATGCACATTTGGGCCTGGAGTTTTACTTACATTTTAGCCAATTTGAGAATATAAATGACCTGATGGTTTTAGGAAAATGTAGTTATAATTGACAAAGAAACATCATGTACAAAAAAAGCACATTTTTTAATGCAAGAAAAAAATGATTTCATGTGTATTCAGCAGGGTGTAAAAAAGTGCTCCATACTATAGTCTGGTAAACTAAGGAAGAGAATGAGCAACTGTTTACAGAGCAACATGCACAAGTCACCTTAACTAAAACCTTTTCTATTTCATTCAAACATTTCATGGAACTCTTAACAAAATGAATTGCATTTTTATTCACAGCTACAGCCCAAATGGGTTGATATCGGCTTTTATATCAGTCTGACATCGGACAGAGCTGTTGATTAATTAAGAGAAGCCATGCCATACACTGAAATATAGCACAAGCAGTAGTCTCTCTGGAGAGTCAAGAGTCCTAAGTGGTCCCCAGAAAGCAGGAAGCGAAAAGCCGCCCAGAGGAGAGAGACAATCGAGTCAATCTGTTTGTCTGTTTATGGCAAAAGGCAGAGGAAGCATCCTGCCACCCTGCACTGTCATATGGGAGTCAGGCTCCCACAAACACATGCTTAATGACTCAATTTATTCACCCCGTCACTATCTCTTTCTCTCTGCCTTTCTGTTTTGTTTTTTTTTCTAATGATTTTGCCCATATGTGCTTCCACTTTTCTGTCCCATTGTAATATTATTAGTTATGGGTACAAGGTTAACATCTTGCCTAGTTTGTGTTGATTGTGTTGGGTTATATGTGGATGGTGACATATAAGACAAGCCTGCAGGTATTAGAATGGGTGCCACTACAAATTTAGGGTACAGGGGAGTAGAGTCAGATAGTTCCCAGTGATGCATCGATGGAAGGCCATGTGAGTCATGTCAGTGACATCTGGGCCAACACTGCCAGGACATTGATCAGAATAAAGCTCTGGAAGGTCTCTCAAAAGGTTTATTCTTAAATCTATGCTGACAGGCGATGACATGATGGAGACGGGGCTGGTGAATTGATTGTGTCCTCTCTCTCCTTTCACTCTTCTGCTCACACTCCCATTCTGTTGGACTCTCTCTCCTCCCTTGTCTCTTTGTCCCTTCACTCTGCTTTCCATCTCTTCTTCCCCCCGCCTCCTTTTTTTTCTCCACCCGGCTATACTCATCGCTTGAATGTGTCGAGCGCAAGATGTCAGATTATTTCCCAGCAGACACTGCGCTGTGTGACAGAGGACTAGAGCTGTATATCACTCGATGACACTTCTTTTGCCTCCCCCTCTTTCCGCAGACAACATCAAATATTGCCAGGCCTTTTTGATAACTTAAAAGGCTTGTATTAGGAGAAGAACCGTGCCTAAACAAAAGCAAACAAAGTGTTTCATCTGTTGTGTTTGTAAGTGGGCCATATGTGTGCGGTAACAGTTTTTCTATCAGAAAGGTGGCAAACCAGAGTCTCGCTCATTAAAGAACTTAAAAAGAACTTTCAACGCATATGTCAAAAGAGGAAACACAGCCATTTATACTACGTTAAGTTCCATGTGATCATTTTATATGTTCACATGTTTTGAAAAACTAATTTTAAACTTAACTTACAATGATAAAACCTATAAAAATCTCTTCAGTTCTCACATTGTTTATCTTCCCTAAAACTGGGCTTCAGTCCATACCTTGTAATTTTAATTGAATGCACTAAGGACTTAACTTGGGTGGGGTCGGCCCAGTATCCAGGCCAACCGCTCAGCATATTGTTTCTGTGGCACCTGTCTCCCCAGATTAATAACTCCAAAGTCTGTGCTGGCAAAGCATGCATGGATACCAGAAATTACAATACTAATTCAGCACTAGGGATTTATACACCCGCCTCTCCCAGGATTTATGACGAAAGAGAGCTGGGGAGGGAGAAAGAGAGAGAGGAAGAGAGACTAATAATGCTAGCGAAAGTGATTAGCTCAATGGGAGAAATTGTGCGTTTGTAGTCCTGCGATTATTATTGTGTTTCTCATCACATAATGAGTTTGAACAATGCAGTTAATGGCATTATTGGCGGGCAACCAGAAACGGGGTGTATATAAGCTTGATAGCACTTTTTCATCAATAAATCACTCCAGTGCACATGGCAATATTTAAATCTATGTTATTAAAATTGTTGGAACAACACTATCAGATTTATGTTGTGTTATTTTATTATGGATTGATTATCATCATCACAGGCATATCTGATTTGCGTGGAGGCAGCTGGAGCGTGTTTGGTTTAATCCATTTTGATTGCTCTGCAGAGGAATGCAGCTGCTTTGCTTGAATGGACAACAACTTGCTGTGCACCTCTTATGATTATCTTAAACAGAAAAACAAATATGTTGTTTGTCTTTGTTTTGTTCCGTCATATTTGTGCAATTTCTCTCTACTAACAGTTATGTTAACCTGCTATAGAAATCCTTGAAATGTCTCTGTCCTCATGTTATCATGTTATCATTTCAAGAGAAAATAGATTATGAATGAAAAACACTGCTATTATTACCTCCTCTTTGACTGTACACTAGCTCATTTATCTTGGTAAGACTTGAGACATAGGGAGTCTTAGAATCATTGATGAAAGCATTATGAATCACTTCACTCCAAAAGCCAATTGTATTCAGGGGATGAAGACAAATGAAAAGGAGTTGCATAAAAGGCACACTGGATTGTCCAAGTAATTTTAGATGCATTAAAATGGAAAAGAGACAGTGGGAAGAAAATGTCTTAAGCCAGAGAAACACAACAGTGAAACAGAAAGAGCAGGAGTGTGACCGCTATATAGACACACACTCTGCTCTCTGTTTACAAAGTAACCTGATGTGAATCTAATTATAATCAGTTTGTTTACTTGATTTTGAGATGAATGAAAATTTAGGTAGGCTGCACTGTGAAGAAGATATCAGTCTCAGCACGAAGAGACCGTCTAGTACGTCCACTCACTGATACGGCAGCAGAATTACTGGCTCTCAGAACTGTGATAACCCTGAAATTACAATTGAGTTTCACTCTTTCCTGCTTCCACACTTACCTCCTCCTTCTTTCCTTGGCCCCCCTCCCCAAATACTTTCTTCCTCATTCTCTCTCACTCTCTCTCTCTCTCTTTCTCTCTGATGGCTCAATAACAGGTGCCATGCTAAGAGAGCTGTTACAGCCGTCCCTGAGTGGTTGTGTCAGCAGCAATGTTAGGGTTGAGCCTTCCAACCTGCTCACCATGCAGGAAAAAGGAAAAAAGAGAATGAGGAAAAAAATCTCTCCGGTCCCCAAATGATGCCCGCTGGGAGCCATCGTGCGCTAAATTTCGCCGGGTGGTTCTCCCCTCTTTTCTGTCTTGTGGCCCCCGGACTCCGATTTACAGACAGAGCCATATTGGGCCTTTATGCATGGTGGAGCCCAAGCAGCTGTGTTCAGCAGAAAAAAAAAATGACAACAACAAAATAAAGAAATAAATAAACAAATCAACAAACACATAAGAGAAGCTTATTTCTTTGCAAATGCTCGAATAAGGACTTTTTTTTGTGTGCCATCTGCAGAAAGTGAACCGTATAGTTGGACCTAGAGTGCACTTAGACAGGTTTGGGCTCACTATTCAAGAAAACTTGTGAAAAATCCACTAAAGTGTTGGAAATCCTCCCACCACATCAGAATGAATTTATAAGTTCTCGTGAGCTTCTCTGACTTGAAGAGCCAATTTACTGTGTGCAACTCAGCTGATACTGATATCGCTTGCCTTTACCAAACTAGAAGATCTGTCATTATGATTGCTCATTTAAGCACACTCTTAGAGACTTGAGAGGTTCTTGGCAAAATCTATGCAAATTAAGCTGCTTTGTGAAAAGACGCATCACTGTGCATGAAGCCTGAAGCGGGCAATAATCACAGACGGATTGTGTGCAAACAAGAGATGCTAAGCACCTCAAACCTTAGCAAGCGACAGAAACAGAGAGGAAAGCACACCACAGGGTGAAAGCGAGTCAAACACTCAGTTGATTGCTCAATTATTCTTTCACTGATGAGCAACAAAGCACCATTACACATTATGTTTACATTTTAAACATTCACGCTCTGTGAATTTACTCTTGAAGAAATGTGCATAATTTTATGTGTAAATAGATTGGTTGTTGCAAAGAAAAAACAAAAAACAAAAAAAAACAACAAAAAAACAAAGTCAAATGTCTCATCTGAGATTTTGGTATTACCTACCACAAGTCTTAGTATAATTCATAATTCATAGTCTTTTTTTCCCCGTTTTTTGTGAGGGGACAAGGGGGAGACATATGTTTGCATATAGCATAGGTAATCTAAATTTAGCATCCATACCATCAAGGGGCGTTTCATTTTACGCACACAAAAAATGATAAATTTCAAAGGTGACCTGATGGGTTTCATTACAGCTGATTGATCGGCTTATGTTAGGGTGTCACAAAATAGACAGAGCAGACATAGTACACCTTCAGGATCCTATATAGGACCTATAGGCTATCTACCAAGGCTCCTACATAAGACACTGACATACAGTAAATCATCAGAATTTTATTAACAAAACCAATAAATGCTCTAGTTATTATAAATTATAAATATAAATTATTCTGCATTTGTTGTATTATGTTGCAATATAATTTGAGGTTATTAGGACTACACCTAGTATTTCTCACTAGCATTCCAGTTAAATGAATAAGAAAATTCTACTTTTATGATTAGAAATGACAGTGAAAGTTCCAGAACAGTTATTTTTATGTATGTCTGCATTCTTTTTGAGTGTTTGGTAGCAAAGCTGGGATCTGTGATTCTCTCCTATGAACTCGTAAATAACCCCTGCAATTCATCATAAGAACAAGAAAGAAATGTCAAGGGCACAGGAGTTCCTTTTTTTGTTGAGGTCACACACACAGAATAAACATTAACACGCATGCAAAAACATACACGCGCCCGTTTACATGCTGCATTGTGACCACACTGCACTACATAGAAGTTGAGGCATTGACAAATCACTGAGACCTGAAAGTGGGGCCGAGGTGGGACTAATTGAAATGAACTTTAGAAAAGGGGGGACACCTAATTAAAGATGAACTTTCTATCCTGTGTTTGTGTTGACATCATGGGGCCTAAATTTAAGCTCATCTTTGTTTGCCCAAACCTGGCGATGTAGGCAAACTGTGCACGGAGAACACGGAGAAGGAATAAGGTCATTGCTTTTCCTCTGTGAAAACATATTTTTCTTTAAGTCACATGTGACACTTTTATGAAATGTGTAAGGGGCCCATTCATTATCTGCAACTTTTCCTCAGAGAGATTGTTATGCATATGGTATCCTGGGTTTTGTGTGTTTATATGTTTATCTGTGCTGGTTTGAGACAACTATCCAGAGTGCTGTGCTTATTGGTATACACAGAGTATATCCAGCTGCACCTGTGTATGTGTGAATGAGTGTGGGTGGAGTATGGATAGCTGTGTGCATGCTTGCACTTGTTTGTATGTATTGCTGTTTATTGCCTGTTCTATTTTCTGTATTACTTAGTCAGGGACACAGCCCAGTACTGGAGCTGTGAAGTTCCCCAGTAACAGGCTAATTCCTCAGTGGCTGTTTAGAGTGTCTCTAGCAGTGCTAAGTGTTCTCCTCTCTGTGCCTGATCAGAAAACAGGACCACTTTAGTCAGTTTGTTTAAGGTCCCCCGAGAAGGCTCTCATATCCTCCCTCTACTCACCCCTTCCTTTTCCCTGCTGTTTCTCTCGTGCTCACACACACAAAAACACTCGCAGTGGCACTTTCACGCTCCCTAACTTGCATCACATATTAAATAAATAGATAGAAGCTGACATGTGCAAATGAATCAATTGATTATTTTTTCAACTCTGTCCATATTTAATCATTATCATTAATGTCTGAACATCTTTTTTTTGTTAGTTTTTATTACGCTTTTAAGCTTTGTTTGAAGTAAATATTACGCAAGCGATAATGATTTTCCTAGTAATACACTTACGAAAGCTTGAAGGTCTCAATGAAAAGCATGGAATATGAATATGAATAGTGCTGCATCAGCAGAGAGATATTCAGTTGTATAATGTCCGTCTCTCATTTAATACATTATGAGTAAATGCGGTGTGTGTGAAAATAAATGTTTGAACAGACCGCAGCTAAAATTTATGCTGAGGATAAATGTTTATTGTTGTGTATGTTAAACAAAGCATAAAACAATACATAAACTTTTTTTTAACTGAAGGAATTAGGCTCAGCGTGTCTGTTGTTCCTGTTCTTGTTGCCAACTGGAGCCTGATTGCCAAAAAAAAATCATAAAGAAACTGTTCAATTAACCTGGAGAATATCAGCTGTATGGTCCTGGCAGGTGAGCATGATGGGGTCCTTTCATTCCACAGTCTATGTGAGGATTTGCCTCATACATGCACAAGGATTAATAATGGAAAACAGTTCCCATCAGGCAATGATGAATTTTATTAATGTGGTTTAAGAAGTAACTCTAATGACTATCATGTGCTTGTACTTAACTGACCCACCTCACAGTTTAATGAGATACCACCCAATTTAATGTGTGCATGGGTGTGTGGGTGGGTGTGTGGGTGTGTGTGTATGTGTGCACATATATGATAACTTAACTCTGTGTCACCTGTTTCTGTAAAGCAATGTATACAATACTACAGTCTTTTTTCTTTATTTTTGAAATGCATATAGTGTATTCATTAAAATATCTTTTGATTGACAACTGAAATGTTGTCTAAATGCCACTATTTTACTGGATTTAAGAACAGGACATATTTGCAAGGGAAATTCTTTGTATAGAGGATTTATCTCACAACATGAAGACATATTCGCTCTGTTTTCTATAGTCTGGCCTGTTCTGCTATCCTTGTGTAAAGGTGAAGTTTCCTCACAAGAGCTGACAAGTGTGAAATTACGATAGGAAGTGCTTCATACCCTGCCATTTACTTTCATTCATTACCACTCTTCACACACACACTAACACACCTTTACATTCCCTACAGTCCACAGCTGACTGGTTGATACAGCAGTCATTTCTTTAACCGGAGTATAGGAAAATACCACACATATTATGCATGACAGTTTTGCCTTAGGAATGTCTCAAACTTGGTGATATCCTCAAATGAATCAGCTTGCCTTTTGAGCAATATTGAATATAGAGGTACAAAGATATTGGAAAGGAGGTTTTGGTAGAGAGACACCTACATGGATTATAGCTCATCTATACATCTATACCACTAGTCTCCAGCCCTGGACCTAGATCCATATGATGTTCAAACGAGTGCTGGACCACAGATTTTTTGCAGAGAGGTGAGGCAGGTAACATTGTCCTTCAAGGGTGCACATACATTATTTAACTTCAAACTCCTTAATTGCAAAAGTTACTATGTTAGGTACTCAAATATGTGTGGTATTATTACAGAGTACATTACTGGAACAGACTGTACAGTCTAGACCATAAACATTTGTAAAGTTAGATAATTTCTTCTGGTTCTGTGCTTTAGCACAATCAATTTAAAATACAATATATACCACTATATTAATGTTCAAACTCTGAACTCTTATTTGAGTAGATTTACATCTCTATGAAAAGAACTGTGCATGAGCTGTAACACTTTTAGCACATAGCGTTAAAATCGTCTCTCTGTGTCTTTCTTCCCCCCTAGTGAGTGTGTGTTGTCTGAAGGTTATCCAACTGACTCTGTGGCCAGAGGAACTGAGACGCTGGGCGGTCATAAGTCTTTGTCTTTGAAGACCGCACACTGTGTCCGTATCGCTGTTGCAGCGTAATTGATACAGGCTCACGCTGTTGAGCTTAACTGAGCCCCGTCATGGCCTTACACTCAGATCTCTCACAGCTGTAGGGCTCAGAGTACTGAGCTCTCACAAAATCACACAAGCTCACACACAAACCCACGCACACACATAACACCCAGCTGGCTTCTGGCGAGATCACAGCTAAAGAGATCCAGAGCGGAGCTGGTTAGACTAACACTAATGGAGATGAGCTGCCTGGTTAGCTCAATGGAAAATTGAGCAGAGTTGATGCTTATTTCATCACAGCAGTAGCCCGCTCCCCAGGGAATACACAGTCAACTTACACTGATTTTAAATCTTTCTGAAACAAAGGAAAATAAATAGTGTGGTTTTTGTGAAGGTTCTGGTTCTGAGAATGCTTTATATTATGAAGTGTTATGCTGTATGAAACCACATGTGATGGATGATTTTCTCCTAAGTATCATGCACAAAGGATACATTTGTTAGAGCATGCTGTGCTCAATCAGTGTTCTTCCACCGACAAGGAGTTCTTCTCACTTGGCTCCTTAGTAGTGAGTGCATTAAATCATGTCACCAGCCGGTCCGGTGAAATCTGGGCCACACCTGAGTGCATATGTCCTGCCCGGCAGCACTGTAGCATAGTAAAAACTACCGAGGATCACTGGCAAGCAGGAGGAGGTCCTCTGCTTTTATCCCTCCGCCTGACATTCAGTGACATTTAAGAAGTCGTTAAAGGTGTGAGCATGTGGAGGTGGGGAGTGTACATCCTCAGGCTGAGAAAGACCCTCAGCGCTGTCACCAAATAAAATCTTGTTGGATGAACTGATTATGCTGTCCAGAATATCTTTGTATTACATGACACCATCCTAAACTAATGTATTTGCTGTGTTGACAAATAACCTACGTGGGATATGCTATAAAGACAGCTAGACATCCATGGCAGTGTAGCTCTATAATTCCATCCACAGGCTAATGTAGATGGGAGTATGCACTGCAATTAGATGGAGTGCAGTCCATCTCTGGCCTGAATCAGTCCGGTGATGATTCATTGTGGTCACTCTTGGCTGTGACACAAGCACACAGGGTCCGCAGAAGATAAGAGTCTCCTCTTTTATGAGACTCTTCCTCTGCACCAACAAACAGCTACTGGATCTGGCCCCTTCTAGTGCTGCTGACAGCTAATGTCATGATATTTGTCCATCTCTGACATCCGTCTCCATAAAGGCCGTGCAGTAAAAAAGTCCTGCTGACCTACATCGTTAGGGGCTGACCCTCTTTTTACAGCAGTAAATGTTTGTTTTGGGGCAGTCCCCTGTTCTGAAGTAGCGATTAGCCTCTGGTAGAGAGAGGAGCCCTCAGGTTCAAAGCCCATCCTACACTGAGAGGCTGTCAGCTCCAATACTAACAAAAAAAACAGACAGAGAAATGCAGAGGCTGAGACAGGACAGTGATTACAAAGCCTTAGCTCTCTGCTCAGGGCCCTGTACAGCTTCTCTGGAGGGAAAAAAACACTACTCTCCTCAACCCAATGAACTGACAACTGAATGTGTTCAAGTGCTGTAATGTGGAAATGGAGAGAAAGCCACAACTAGAAAGGAGGTTTGCATTGTTTTCCTAGGCAGTATACCAAAACTTACACTTTTTGTGCAAATAATGTGTGTTTTGTTGACTGTTTATAATAATCTCTATAAAAAAATATCAACAGACCACAAATGTGGCGCATTTCCTCCCACCAGCGTTATAATTTGACATGAACTCAAAGCAATGTAACACTGCACAACTGCCCAATGCGTACATGAAACTAACTTTAATCTTTAGATCATAAGTCATCATTTCAACAGTGCTGCTATGACATAAAAGTTTGTAGTAAGTAAATGTCTACAGTTTTGAGTCTTCTGATTGTCATCTTAACACATTTTTAATGACACTTTTTTCTGTGTATGTACACAGAAAACTCATTGTCCTCATTTAATGAATGTTCAGTAACTGTATGTTTGTAAATCTTTGTACTCCTCTCCCATCCCTGTGCCATATAAATCTGTATGTGCTAGAAGTGAAAGTGAGCCAGGTCACAGTTAGACCTCTGCCCATCAATCTGAGCCACACGCTCTACACACAGGAAGGTCCTGACATTCCCACAATATATGCAAAGGTAATGGAGGCTCAAAGATGATTGAGGGGACATAAGTCACACAGAAAAGAGATGGTGACAGGCTGACAAAAGGCTTGATGGGTGTCTTCAGTCTTAGGTACGAACACCGGAGTTGCTCCAGTCCCAAAACCGTCACGGTATCCAACACAAGTCTGTACTCAGCCATATCCCTCATCACATGGACAGGAGAAAAGTACTTTAGGATGGATATTACAAAGTTAACAGCTGGAGGTTTGGGGATTTAAATAGGGAGCACATCTGTAATATCTTGTGTGGTCTCTCTATCTCCAAGATAAGGCCTACATGCTGCTCTGTGAGCAGCTACAGATCAGTCTTAGCTGCTTTTCACCACACGACAAATATGAAGAAACCCAAGGAGGTTCTTCATCGTCACATAAACATGCTTCACTACAGAAGACTACAGCTTTAAAAGCATATTTGTACACCATAAACAGCTGCACACTACTGTGCATCCATGACTTGTAGACATAGTGGCAACACCAATGAGCCCTAAGCTGCGCTCAGAAGACTGTATACATTCACATTATGCATTAGCCAGGCATCAACAAAGCAATGCAGTGATGTATTCTCAGTGATGTATTCTCAATAAATACATATAGTTACTACAGTAAAGAACATTAAAAAAAATGGAATACTGCCAGATTGAGTGCTTCCTTGGCCTTATAGCCACTTTTGATGAATAATTCAGGTAGCATTTTAAATTATTTACATAAAGGTTATAGTGTAATATTATGCAAAAAAACTATCTTGCCTGTTAGTGTAGCACTGTCCTCAAGTTATGGGGTGATATTGCTACCCCTGCATGATAACATATGCTGTACTACATGCTCTCACTGGTGTTATGATATGGTTTTCATCAGTGTAACTATCAGTGCCTGGGAACACTATGGCTTCTAATAAAACAAGATGCATTTTCAGCAACATAATTTTTTTTTCTCTTTCTTTCTTTTTTCTGTCAACGCACCTTCGCGGTCAGTCTGACCTGAACCTGTCTGGGCTAAAGCCAAACTAAACAGACAGACATCTGGCCCCTGTAATCCTCTTACAACTGCCTCCCACACACAGTCCTCAATGGCAAGTCTGTGGTGCCTGTGACATTGTGACATGGCAATTAACTTTAACTTATGTTCACTGATTATCCAAAAGTAGCTTACCCTAGCAAGGGTCAAGGAACAGAGTTAGATTCTTAGCACTAAACAACACAGAAGCAGGCAAGTCAAGAGAAAGACACACCCCTCTAAGCATGTGCCTTTATTATATCTAATATGCTGATGACTCCAGAATGCTTGATTTTTACTCAAATATTTAAAAAATATAACAATTACTGTCCTATAATAATGTTTCATGTCATAAAGAGCATGACTTAAAATCGCATATAAATCTGTGCAAAGTTTTTAGGGTACGTTTTTTTGTTTGTTTTGTTCACATTTACAGTCTATACAAAAAAGATTTTGTCTTGTTCACAGATGAATTTATATGATATTCAAAGTTTAAGAAATTCATGAATATACTGTACTCCTTAAATTAAGTGATGAAAAAATATTTTGAGAACCCAATCTCATAATTTTTTCCACTGTGTGTCCTTCAAACATCTGTAATGCTGTGTATTGGCAAAATGGTGACATGGCTCCTTTTGTCTTTCATTGTTTTACTGTGTTTCTGTAACTTGTCCTGTGGTCTGTAAGTTAAACATTAAATAAACAACATTATCAACAGCTTTTTACTGCACAAGAAATGGCTTCATTTTGAGACTTTTTAAATATGTTTTAATGCATTTCTTCTTATTTTACAGTTGTTTTAATTGACAATGGCTGTCACACAAAAAGTCTTGGCATACTGTTGGAAAGTATGCCAAGAAGCTGCCTAACCCAGCACTATAACTGGGGTTTTGGCAATTGATTTGTAGTAGTTAGTGGCTACAGGTCAAGGCATTTTTTAAAAATATTATGTTTAAAAAAATGTGTTACCTACATCAACCTTTTGTTTTATTGAAGAGTATCACGTTTAATTTTAGTGACATTCACCACAACAATTAATCTAAATCCGTCTAAGTAATCTCATACAGTAAGCTTATACAGGCATAATTATTTCCAGGAAAGAGAAGGAAAAAGAAGGGAAAGGTTTAAGATCAACAGGAAAGCTTGACTGAGGGGTTTTAGATAGCAAAGAGGAAATGGCAGTGTCCCTGCCATGGTACAGGCCCTGCTGTCATCACTCACAGGAACATCCTCCATCATCCACGTTTGCATATCGTTGTTCCTAATTTATTACATGTTCCACATGTTAAGCGTGCGGACCTCCAGGGTGCAATTTTAGTAGCAGAAAACCATCAACAAATCTTTGTTTCTCCCCCTGGCAGAGCGCTTAGTAGAAGCGATAAAAGCTTTTTGAGAGAAACAGACTGGAACAATGGTGGGGACTTCACTCTAAACGGCTTCCTGTTGCGCTGCAGCGCAAGATTGAGCACTGCTTCAGAAGAGCAGAAAGCGAGAGAAGAGAGAGAGAGAAAGGCATTTCATAACATGAGCACAGAGCTAAGCAAAGGATACACAGAGTGAATGAAAGTGAGAGAGACACTTAAAACAAACCGTTTATTGACTCTGCTGGGGAGAGCTTGTGTGTGAAGTAGGAGCAGTGCAAAGATGCATGCGTGTCTACAGAGGCACGTCTTTAGTCTTCTACACAAGTGCTCCCAGTCCTCTCAGCCACTTAGCACCCTGCCTGAGGGAGCTCAAGTGGCTGTTGCTGTAATATCCAGGGTAAAAATACTAGTCAGACACTTTGAAAATAAAGAACTGCGCTTTTGATAGATCTGTATTCTTAAAAAGACCATACACACTTTTTGAAATAATGCTTCATTAATGCAAGAGTAAGTTCACTCTCTATTCTTAGATACGTTAACAGACTTGTTGCGTCTCCGATCTTGGATGAGAAAAATAAGAGGAAAAGTTAAAAACTGGTTAGAAGATATGCAGAAACTGCTTCAAAAGATAAAGAAACCTACTTTTTGCATCTGTTGCATTCATGTTTTGGGGTTTTTTAAATCTCAAAGTAATTATAGTAATTGTAGTTATTATAACAAAATTCAGTTTGCAAGAGTGTTTCCAGATATTTTCAAAAAAAAGATTTTAAACTTTGCTGACGTGTAAACATGAATTTATATGAAACAGCAAAATGTGACAACAAAATTGTGAGTGCCATGCAAACAAACTTGCTGTTCAGGAAACATGAGAATAAGCATATATCAAGCTTATTCACCACCAAAGACATGAAAAATGGCAGCAGAGAAACCATCCATCTTTTTGGAGCAATAACAGAACAGTACACATGATTCAGTTTAAGTATTATTTTAGAATTATTTATGTTCAGGCAACTCACAGCAATTAGTTAAGATTATATAATGATCTTGTTCTGATGTTGAAAACAAAATTTGAAGACTGATTTGTAAAGATTTGCGAACAATTAATTTGTGGGGGAAAAAAATCCCTTATAGGAAGCACACATCCTGTTTCCTTCCCTGCACACATGAGTTATTTCCTTTTTTCCACTTTTGGGCAGCTGTTTAGTGTGAACTCCACATATATTTTCACACATCTCCAGTCTGAACTGGGACTAGCACACACCAGAGACAAAGTAGTGACTATGTTGGCAAGTGAGTGGATGATTTAGAGACTCATACTTTGGTTGCGACTGAAGTACATGATCTACTGGTGCACTATACCCTACATGTGCAGCACCTTCTTGTATGCTGCAATTGGAATAGTGGAAGATTTTAGAGATGCATCACTTTCACAATTTAAAATGATTGTATTCATCTTTTGTTCAATTTGGGACTCATTAGCTGACTATATAATGAGCTGCTAGGTTTGCGTTGTAACAAACATGAGTAGCAAAGGTACAATGTTGCCATGACTATTCATTTGCAGACAGAAATTTCCCTTTTTTTTTAGCCATGAGTTGGTGAGCAAATATCAACAAATATTTCAGCTGGATTAAACGGAGCGTGTACTCACAATAAAGCCATTTTGCCCACAGTTCCTCACTCACTTGAAGGACAAGGAGAGATTTTGATGTTTAAATAATTTATAAAAAGGTATATCTTTCCTTAAGTGTTTTATGTCTGCTATATGTGTATATGTCCTTGGCTATATTCTTATAAGAAGTTATTATTAGGTTTTCTATGCCTCATACCACTGATTGGAGTATGCACCGGACATTAGTTTTACATTCAGTCAAACATACAGTACTGTGCAAAAATCTTGAGCCACCCCTCATTTCTTTATATTTTGCAAGGAAAATAGGAAATAGGTGCAGTGATTTTTTGAAACGTGCAAAAAAAAAAAAAAAAAAAAAAAAAAAACATTTAATAAC
>VUQS01000346.1:2924-22403 GCA_015108495.1 Heterochromis multidens | reverse complement strand
CAATGATCTGAAACACACCAGCAAGTCCACCTCTGAATGGCTAAAAAAACCCCAAAATGAAGGTTTTGGAGTGGCCTAGTCAAAGTCTGGACTTAAATCCGATTGAGATGCTTTGGCATGACCTTAAACAGGCCGTTCATGCTGTAAAACCCTCCAATGTGGCTGAATTAAAACAATTCTGCAAAGAAGAGTGGGCCAAAATTCCTCCACAGCAATGAAAGACTCATTGCCAGTTATCACAAACACTTGATGGCAGTTCTTGCTGCCAAGGGTGGCACAACCAGTTATTAGGTTTAGGGGGCGATTACTTTTTCACACAGGGCCAGGTAGGTTTGGATAACTTTTTTCCCTTAATAAATGAAATCATTTAAAAACTGCATTTTGTATTTACTCAGGTTATCTTTGTCTAATATGAAAATTTGTTTGATGATCTGAAACATACAAGTGGGACAAAGATTCAGAAAACTAAGAAATTAGGAAGGGGGCAAATACTTTTTCACACCACTGTAAATGAAACTGAATTCCACTGAATAACCCCTTTTAACAACTACCCTGAAAATAAACGCTTTCCAGATGTGATTAATCGCTGTCATAATGGCCAAATGACAGTTAAACTTCGCACTGTTCTTGTTTACAAAAAGACCAGCGACCACACCACACACCCACAACAACCAAAGTCTGATCACTTTAATAGCCATCACAACACAGTTTGCACTTGCCAAAGACAAATTCTTTTTCACACCACTGTATATACTGTATTTTAATCAATTATCCAGCACCAGTTTGAGAACCACTGATCTACCCTAGGAGTGAGCATGAAAACCACACCAGTCCAACATAGTCCATTACTACTGCAACTGTACTACAATACTGCTAACTAAACAGTCTTCACTAAACTGCCTAGTATTTGGGTACCAGTTGAGTAACACAAAATTAATAATTCAGTTAATTTTTCCAGTTGTTTGTCAAAATGGAATAACCAGATAATTTCAGCAGCAAGTATGTACAGATCCACTGTTGGATTAAAACACCCCAGCGTGATTCAGGACATCATATGTAAGCTTTAAATTTCCAGTTTGTCAAATGTCACTTACTGGGGTGTTTCTACCTTTCAAAATAATCTCTCATCTTCCTCTCCTGTCCTCTCATTCTGGCTTCTTTCCGCAAATCTGAGAGTGATCTTCTCACACATCATATATATTTTTTTCTCCCTGGGAGACAGATTGTGTCCCAAACGGCACACAAATATTGTATGTATTTGTTAATTTTTCCAGTTTGAAACGTTTAATTGGAAATTAGCTGCTACTTTAAACACAGTTCCTCTGTTTATGCTCGCTATGTGTTGAAGTTTCACAACCCCACCTTTACACCTGCACCATGAATGAATGACAGGGAATGTGTTGTGTTGAGTGTGTAAGCGAAACGGGATGATATTTTGTTTCTAATTCGTTGACTACATATTTCCATGCCTTCAGCTGGAAGCAACGCCAGACTGCAGCACACTCAAAATTAACTATCAGATTTGATTACTCATTAAGTGTAAATGCTGGAATGCTGTTCCGGATCATTCTGGCCCACTTTAACCCCTGGATATATCAGAAGGTAATGGAAAATTGTGAGACATGGACTCGTGTGCTTTGCAAAGTCTTTCACTTTTCTCACACCTGTGCTAATTTGTTTATTTTATGATGCAAATGTTTCAACAGATGTATCATTGTTATTAAAGCTCACAAAGCAGTGACATTGATCTGACGTCCCATATTGTCAGACTGTATTTGTTTGCTTAAATGCTATGATTTTATTGTAGCAGGTATGTCAACCCCAAATAAAGCCCTTTCACCAAAATGCCAATAACTACATTAGACAGCACTAAACATTTCATAAATACACAGTGCAGAATAAGAGACTAGTGTGTCCTCAGTTTATTTTTAGTAATGTGCCAGACACTGCAGTTCCCGCAGGAGTGTGTTTGGAAAGCTGGGTCCTTTGGCTTTTTCTTTGTAAAGTTCTAATAAACACGTCACCGTACACTTTTATTAGGTACACCTTACAGTTACTGGGTTGGACCCCCTTTGGTCAAAACTACCTTAATTCTTCATGGCACAGATTCAACAAGGTGGTGGAAACATTCCTCATTTTGACATGATAGCATCACACAGTTGCTGCTGATTTGTCAGCTGCACATCCATGTTGTCAATCTCCTGTTCCACCACATCCCAAGGGAGCTCTGTTGGAGATCTGGTGACTGTGGAGGCCATTGAGCTCAATGTCATGTTCAAGAAACCAGTTTAAGATGATCTGAGTTTTGTGACATGACACGTTATCTTACTGCAAACAACCAGAAGATGGGTACACTGTGGTCATAAAGGGATGGGTATGATCAGCAGCAATGCTCAGGTATGGTGTGGTGTTTAAATGATGCTCAGCTGGTACTAAGGGGCCCAAAGTCAAGAAGATATATATATTTACACCACCACCACCAGCCTGAACTGTTGATATAAGACAGGATGCAACCATGCTTTTATGTTGTTTAAACCAAATTCTGACTGTCCTAATATTGCACCAGAAATTGAGTCTCATCAGACTAGGCAATGTTTTTCCAATCTTCTTCTGTCCAATGTTGGCGAGCTCATGTGAACTGTAGTCTCAGTTTCCTGTTCTTAGCTGACAGAAGTGGCACCCAGTGTGGTCTTCTGCTGCTTCAAGGTTTGACGTGTTGTATGTTTAGAGATGCTCTTCTGCATAAATTGGTTATAATGACTGGTAATCAAGCAACTACTCTTTCCTTATCAGTCCTTATCAGCCTGTCTGGCACCTTTCTTCCTCATTCTGATGCTCTGTTTAACTTCAGCAGGTCATTTTGACCATGTCTGTATACCTAAATACTTATTGCTACCATATGATTGTGATTGGCTAATTAGATAACAGGTGAAGCTAACAAAGTGGCTGGTGAGTGTATGTTCATAACAATCAATCTAGTACAGACTGTTCTCTCATCTATCATAAAAATGCATATATTATTATTAAATCAGTCCAGCTCTTGCTTACAAGGACCATCCAACTCATTACTTGTTTCTCGTAGAGCTAGAAACACAGGGGTAGATGTATTGTCATTTTGGAAATAATAGGTTATTATTTATGATCACCTATCTTGTTCTGGCAAAGTCCCTCTATGACTGACCATCTAGTTTAATTTTAGGCTTCTTACTTCACTAGAATTCATATTTTTCCTATGTGCTGGTGGTTTAACATTAACCCTTGGCAGTATGTTTGTTGTGGTTGTCTGTCCTACAGCTGTTGTGTTCTGGTTTCACTGGTCATCAGTCATTTTTTCCAGTGACCAAGCATCAAGTAGCCCCCTCCTTGGGTATGTTTGGCACTGGAATAGCAGAATCATCAAAAGTCTCTGATACACCATAAAATCTGAACTTTAAGTAATGCACATGCTTCCAAAATAATTTGCATCTATTAAATTGAAAAATAACATATCATATAATATCATATAATATCATATTATACTATATTACATTATAAACCATAGGTAGATATGGGGTAACTGGAAAAGTGAGATCACCCTTTCAAACATAACTTGTTTTTATTTTAGTTGCAGTGATGTTGCCAGTCAGGACCAAGCAGCAAGCCTCCAGTTCATCAGACAATGGAGGGCCACTACCACTTTTAAGAGGGGCACACTGAGAGAGAGAAGGAGATATTCAGCTGCTGCTGTCCATCTTGGTCCTTGGGTAGCACCCTGCTCTTGGCGTAATGAGTGAGAGTAAAGCTATAAAATACCAGAGAGATAGAGACACATCATTTGAAAAGAAAATGCAGGGTACTTCTTGGTCTTCAATATATTTAAAGTGAAGAGTTGTGTAGCTATAGCTGCAACTGGACCTCGACTGTATGGTTGAGGTCCAGAAATAGTTCTTGATTTATTTATAATATTGAAATGCTGTTTTGCATGTGGATCATATGAAACCTGAGTGGTCTGCTGTACAGCCTTTGAAATTCACAGTTTAAAAAAAAAGAGGTATCAAGAAAGGTATCAGCTGCTTGGCCTATGAAGTGCTAAAGTTTATTACTATAGTATTACTAGTATATATTTTATATCAAGAAGAGAAAATGTAGGACGACATCTAGAGCTAACCTTACGGTGGCAGAATTATTGATTTCTTTTCTTGCTGTTTTTAACTTAATCAAAAGCAGTGGCTAGCTGGTGAATTGGCCATTACAGCTGACAGCTTTTGCATTAATTCAAACCTACAAGTGCATTACAGATCCCTAAATTTTCAACAATTTAAAATGTAACATTTTGTATTTTTGTGGTTGTTCATGTTTTGAAAATGTCTTCAAATGAAAACATCTGAGATTCTGAGAAATCTTAAACATTTCCATTTGATGTTTGCAAAAAACATAAGTTGACAGTGAGGAATACACTGAATTTAACAACCTTAAAGCTGTTTTAGTGGCAACAAAATAGGAAAACTGTATTTTAAGGGATTGTAATGTACAAGAAGCACTAAAAAATATTCTTTTAGATGTTCCTAGTCCTAATTCCAATACAATAATCATGACTTTCCTAGACATTTTAATTTCTAAGAAGCTTATTCTTGATCCAAGGGCATTGGTGTCACATTTAAGTGGCAACACCTTCGAGTAGCTACTCATTTGTAGTTCATATTTTTTGGGGGCATATGCTTATTTCTTGGCTTGTTTCACAGGTCCTCAGCTTGATGTTGACCTGATTCTTAACAGGATGTAGTCAGCTCAGGGTCGGCTGACAGATAACCTCAATAGATCTCACACTGAGAACTATGCTAAGAAGAGGGAAGTTTAAGTTAAGCTAGACTTCTCCTCACTGGCTCATACTCATGTTCTTAGCCATGGTCAGATGTACTTCCATATCTTTTACAGAAAACTGTTGCTTTGTCAACATTACACCTGTCACAAAGCCACTCACACTGGGTAGTACTGTCACAGTTTGGCTTTACTCTTGTGTTCGTGAGACCCCACTGCTAATGCCCACTGCCTTCCTCATAACTGTACCGCTGATGCATTACCCTCAACAGGTGCTCTTTTCTGAAAGGATCTCATAGGTATATTTAGATTTTGAAACTTGAGAGCAGTGGCCTGTGATTGGCTATGTCAGCCACATGATAACCTGGGTAGAAACCGCAGCTGTGTGCTGTTGCCCAGCGTTTCTCTGGAGGGAAGCTGGGGAGGCTTTGGTGGCTTGGGAGACCATTAAACTTTAACATAACCGGTAAGCAAAGGAAAGGATAAAAAACAACAAATATCCATGCTGTCTGCACCCTGCATGGCTTTCCATCTGCTTGGACATCCATTATTTCAATCCTCTGCTGCCATCTGGATCCAGGAAAACCCTGCTGAGGAATAAGGAGTGTGAACGGTCATTTACACATTGAAGGAGTAACCAAACAATCCAGAACTGCAAGACTCAAGTAACTTAAGACAAGGCCCTTCTTTGGATGTATCTGAAATTTCAGCAGGAGTCTGAATCTTTTTCTTTTCTTTCCAAAGTCTCAGAACCTTTCTGGGTTTTTCATCCTTCTACCTCAATGATTGTGGCTATTTCTTTAGTTGTTTTACAGAAAAAATATAGATATATTAATTTAAAAAGAGGGCATCCATGTACTAAAAAAGGTAGTTAGTATGCAATCCTATATTTAACCTGCAGCCTCAGAAGGTATTGCATCTCCATTTGCTAAACAGAGTCAGCCAATCAGGCTGTGGCATTAGCTTACATGTCAAATAGCTGGAGCACTGTTGGACAGCTGTCGCCAACCTTCAGCCAGGAGGCACAGTTCTTTGAACTGTGTTGTGGCACATAAGAGAGGAGGGGTGGCTGTCACATATTAAAAATCAGATGCTTAAAATTATGAATAAAATTAGTCAGTGTCTCACCTATTATAAAGAACTCAGTGGATCTCCCTGCATAATTATTCACTGAATCTTTTGTGAGGTGTTTTACACATTGTGTTATTGTTTTGTTTAGGAATTGGGCAAATCACAGAGTTGGATTGTCAGTTTGAGACCCTGTTGGATGGAAAGTGAGGCTTCCTTACTGTCAGAGATTACTGCGAGACACTTTTGCTGGTACGGCAAGGACATTGTTCAGACACCAATATGCTGCTGTTATATTTTTATAGGATGTGTTTTTGTTATCCAAAAAGGGGAGGGCTGAAATATCCCTGGCGTAGCTGTCCTCTCTTATCTAAGTCCCAATGTATGCCATTTAAATTGTGATTATATTTGAAAAGAACACTCAGTGCACTTTTTATGTGTATATATTACTCCTTCAGAGTAACAAATACCTGAAATTGTGATTTGTGTTTTGTGTAGAATCTCTAAAACTGTCCCAAAATGACGGAAATTATAGAGGAATATGAAGAATATGAAGAATATGAGGAGGAGGAGGAGGAGGAGATTGTGGAAGGGGTAAGTGAATGCCTTCTCAATTGAATATGTAAATGAATACTAAGTACAAGACTGTTGTTGTATAGCTTTTTTGTTTTTGTTGTTGTTTTAGGTCTAGACACTTAAGTCTGGAACTTAAGATGTGATATTATTTAATAAAGCATATAGAAGTGTTACACTGGATCTCCAGGTCCAGTGGAAGGCCCTATGAATAGTTTGGTTAGTGACGATATCCCTTATAGTCAGCAGTTCATGGAAGGAGTCATACATGACTGCTGGTATATCCTGTTTCAGATGGACACCTTATGATGGGTTTTAAGTCCTGGATTGCCCTTAAATGTCAATTATAAAGTTATAAAAAGTTGTATAAGTTATATAAAGTTATATTTTACTGGTGTCCTGGTAAAAGTGGAGATACCTTTACCTGACCCTTTAACATATGCCAGACAGCCATACAACATGTAAAATAGAGTCTGGTGATGTAATCATAAACATCTGACAGGTGACGTTACTTATTTCCATAGACCCGAGCATATGAATTTACAGACTGATTTGATTTGAATTGTGTTTCACATCATCATCACTAATGTCTGCAACATTTTGCAATGATGTATTGGCACCTAAATCCCCATAGTATCCTTCCTGTGTTTGATAGGCATGCTAAAATTGGATTACATGCAGTTTGGGGGTGTGCCAGCTTCTGGAAGTTACTATTTTGTCAAGTGAAATCTTTCTTCAGATTATGTGCTTAAACCTCAGTCACATCCCCCATGAGTTCATGATAATTTTTCTGCTTTTAGACTCCATTTTGTATATGAAATATTGTCTTGTTCATTGTCTCTATGACAGTGTCTGATGGAAGAGTGAAAGCAGAAGGCTAACATTTAATCCCATATTTCCTGGTGAACTAGGATTAAAGTTAGCCTTGTATTTGTTCATACTTAATATTGCTGATATCTTATAGGGGAGTCTGAATGACTGCTCTTGGTTGTCGGAATATCCAAACCAACCAATCAGGGGTTTTTTTTAAAAATAATTTAACTCCTGTATAATATATCAGCTGTTTCAAATAGATTCACTACCTTTTGTGAAAAAATTTAAATTGTTTGGGAGGTAGGACAAATAATTATGTACAAAATCAATACACTCTGATTTCACTAGAACTTTCATCTATACTGTGGAGAAAAGATGCATTGTTTTAAGTAAGAAGTAAGACGGCTTCGTATTTAATTTACAGAATGGGGAGAAACATAGAGCTGTTCAGCTCATACATAAAATATGTGCATAGTTAAATACACAATACATACAAATTTAAAAAGTCCTTAGTTGATTATCTGTTAATTTTAAAAGACGTTTAGTTATTTATTTTCAAGTTTCTTAATTGTTTCTATATGATAATGAGTATTTTTTTAAATTATTTAATTTCTCAGGTTATTAGGGAGCAGAGTGCACAGTTCTCTATCTGGCATTTGGGCAAATTTAGAAATGGACTTCTGCAGCACATTGGCAGAGAGAGTGGAGGAAGGAGGAAAGGGAGAGAACATGAGAGAGAGAGAGGTGGGAGAAAATTAGATGGGCCACTGTGCTGTAAATCACCCCCTGATAGCCTGGAGCAGGTTAATGTCACAGTACTAGAAATTCGCTTACGAGAGGTGGATGCGTGGAAGAACTTGGCTGGTAGAAAGGGACTGTTTTTGCATTGCATTGTAGGGATGCTTAATTGTGGTGATTCATCTACACCTATGGTTCTCTCCTGTCTGAGAGATTCATATACTGAAGCCGCCTACAAATGTTAATAAAAATGATTGAGATGTTCTTTCTCAGCTCTGGTTTTTCTTTCAGTTCAGCTAGATTTTAAGGTCTTCTGTCTCGTAATGTTCAACCTTATGTTACTGAAGATGCTCTTCTTCCTAAGAAGAGGGAAGTGTATTTTAGACAGGCATTAAGTTAGAAGTGCTATTCATGGATCAGTATGTATGTGAGAGAATGTTGTCAGTGACTTTTGAGTTGTCTGAGTAGTCACTAGAAATAAAATTAAAAAATGCTTTGCAAAAGTTTAAAGATAATCCTCTCCATTTGAATTTAATCGAGGTGAGTGGGATTATGTTTGTTTAACGTACTTTGTGGATTATCCACGAGTAACCAGAACATTGAAAGACAAGCTGCTGCTGGTTTTTCTTTTTTTCTTTAGTTTATTTAATTTTGAGCACCACAAACTAAATTGAGGCCCCCTGCATTATACTGAGGTGAAGGTAGAACACTCTAAGTCAGATATTTAAAACCCGAGAAAACAGAACAAAACTAGCCTGCATGGATAGATCTATTAAAGCTAAAATGTGTTTTTTCTTGTTTGGCTGAACCAGTCCTTTAAACCCATAAGACCTATGTGTGGACAGCCATGGAGATTATAAAGCTGTCCAAACAGTTTGTGTACTGTTGTGTCCTGTAGCAACTGATAACAAAAGCAATGGTGTATGAAATAACAAATAAGAATAGAACAATTGTCATGTGAGTATGTGATGTTTTTAGACTTGGTCAGACGTTCAGAGATTCAGGGTGTTCGGGCTCACATAGCACTGAGGATATTAATGCTTCATTATCCTCTGTATAAAACAAGCTTAATTAGACAGCAGCCATACTATTTTCACCTCTGGAAATTTTACACCGCTTTTGGTGGCTCTATTTTAGTGGACTGGTGATAAGTATGTTACAAGTTACAACAAAAATTCCTGATGACAACCCTCTCTGCCTTTACTTATTGGACTGCCTGGGGGCATTTGCTAGAACAGCTGCTAACACGATGCAGTGTAGAGTGATTTCTTACTCGCAGTACTGAAAGTGTCAGTGGCAGTAATTGGTGAATACCAGAGCTGTGGAAAAATCACCCTCAATCCAAAAAAATAAAATATTGTGCTGTTTCTCCCATAACCTGTCCTGGAAATTTTGAAAACCCAGAGTGTGTCCTATATTTGTAATATGTTGAGCAGATTACAACGACGACTGTCACTGAGCACAAGACTCAGTTCTTACAGGTAAAACACCTCCTCCCAAGGCACAACAGTTCAAACAGGGCAGGAGACCCTTGTCTCCCATTGCTTATGGTGCATCCCCCTCCTTTTCTGCATGCCTCTACAGATAATTTGCTGTCTTGTTTGGCTTTGGCGGGTTTATGCGTTCAGAGTTAAATAATAAGTTAAAATTCAGCAATGTTACTAAGGCGATAGATAGCTTTTTGTAATTTGGTTTTCTGCAGCTTTGCTGGCGAACAAATGTGATATGGTACTGTAACCTTTGTATATACGTGCTACTCAACCTCATGTTGTATGCAAGTCATTTAAAATGTAAGTGTGCATTCAGTTCCTCCCTTTTGCTTGCCTTGGGTTTGTCTTTCTTTCATTTACCCTTTATCAAGCATGACCTTAGTATATAATACCTCTATTATCCTTCCAAGTAGAATAAATCATTCCAAGTAGAATAAATCATTGCTGAATAAATCATTTCAGTAACTGAAGGTGAGTAATCGGTATCCTGCTTCACATTGAAAATGTCAAATCATTATCCACCAAACACATTTGCATTACACTGAAATAAAACCTCTAATAATCTGTTTTGTGAAAGTTTCACCAGTCCTTCCCCTTTCCCTTTCCCTGTCATTTTCCTTCCTGGCAATTACACTTCCTGTAATCAATAAACCGAGATCCACGTGTTATTTGGGTTGCTAATTGTATTCTTCTCTGCCCTCTCCCAGTCTGGCTTGCCCACTAGGAAGGTAAGGAAGAAGGTCAAGGTGGATACTTCCAAGTTCATGACTCCATACCTGGCCCATAGCCAGAAGATGCTGGAGCAGTTCAGCCACGTAAGAAACAAGTTTGAGTTTCAGACCAAAAATGAATACCTAATTCCAGTCACTATTATGCATGAAGTATTATAAATATGCCTTTTCACTTAATTTTGTTAATGCCTATTTACATATATTACATTTATCTTACTCTTTACTTGTTTACTTTTTGCAATCTCTGTGATATTTTGGTTGTTTTCCTGCTTTGTATGACATGTCTGTTACTCACTTTAATTTAATGACCATTGTCCCTAACAGAATAAGTATCGCCAGGCTTACGACATGTCCAGAGGGAACCCTCCTGCCATTGTTACTGATACGCCTGAAATGATTCGTATCAGGAAGGCCCAGGAGCAGCTTAGTGAGGTACTACTTAAGCTATAATGAATTTAAAAGACACTTGTAAGGTTATTGGAAGGCACGATTATTTTGTGAACTTACTTGAATAAAATGAAATTCTCTGGCCAGCAGCTGATTTAATTTAGTGAAAGTGTGAAAGACAGATTCAGAACAAATTTACTATGAGAAAATATGGATCAAAATAAGGCTTGGCTTCTCAAATTTGATTAGATCTTTCCATAGTGGGGAATAATTTGAAATTACACATATTGTCTTCAGGTTAAATACCGTATGGAGGGAAATAAAGCTCGGACAACCAGCTTGTATGACGGTGAAGCAAGAGAGGTCGCCCACGTCAAGCATGTATCTGAGCTGATCAGCAAGGTAAGTTACCTGAACTTACCAATATATAAAGCTTTGAAATTGAATAATTACAATGTTAATGCTGATTGTTTAACACAAATGCTGTTGGTTATCTCGTGTAGGTTCTGTATAGACAGAAGTGGGATGAGACCAAGGACAGGTACCTGCTGCCTCCTGATGCTCCTGAGCTGGTTCAGGCTGTGAAGAATGCGGCTAACTACAGCAAAGTAGGTCCAGTGTGGCATACAAGGGCTGACTTTCATGTCCAAAATAAAAATGATCTAATGATGACACCATTGCATTGCATAGTTAAATAAATGTAAAAAATGTTTTACATTCATGGAGTAAGTCATAACTTTACACCTTGTTCAGAAACTTTACACGGAGGCCTGGGATGTAGAGAAGACTATGTACTACCCCTATAGTGACAGCCCTGAGCTGCGCAGGGTGGCCAAAGCTCAGGAGGTCCTCAGTGATGTAAGTTGAATTTAATATCAGTATCTGTCATGTCATTCAGATTTTAAATGTGTTTGTTGTTATAAGATCTACAAAAGACACAGTATTCAGTGATCCTCTGCTTTAATATGTCTGACTATAGGAATCAATGATGCAAATTATATTATATGTTATATGTTAACTATTAAAATACAACAAATGTTAACTCTCTGAGCATCTTTAAATTGATTTAAAAAACAAAAAACAAAACACTATACACAGACATATAACATTACACAACTATAACATAGAACTACACCGACAAGAGCTTATTTTTTTTGGGACAGTTACTGGTGTTATGTCTTGTAGTGTTAAAATATGAAACAATGTAGAATATCTAACACACTGTTAATTCCACAAAATGTATGGTGTGTGCAAAGATGAGACTTTAAGCTATATAACAACTCTCTGCAGTAAAATCATGGCAGTGTGCTATTATTTTTTAAATTCAACTGAGCAATAATTTCTTGTGACTTTCCTCGTAAATTGCAATTCAGCATCAGTCAGTCAAGCAACTACATTTTTCCAGCTATATAGTTTCCTTCCATTCAGTGTCCATTTGTTTGTGCTGACTCAGATGTATCATACATTGCAGCTTCCACTTACAGTGACGATAATTACAATTAGAGCCCGACCAATATAGGATAGGATCACCGAGTATTGACCTGATACTTGGAATTGATACTTGGTGATCCTAAATCAGTTGGGCCAATACTTGGTGACCACTAAGCTTTAAAAATCGGCAGATATTTTCTTTCTTTCAGACACACGAAACATAAACAGATTTTTCTAAGATTTGTTATGTGTAGTTATTTATGAGTCGTTACTAAGATAATATGACAATGCAGTTTAAAAATAATCATGTTTTATTATCACAACAAGTCATATAACAACAGCTTATGCTCTGCCCGACTCTGCTCGGATCAGCTGGTTGTTGCATTTGCGGTGTTCCACACGCGTATTGCCAACAAGGAAGTTGCAGAGTGCCCTCTGGTTGACAAACTACGCAACATCAACACTTATAACATGGTTGAAGGGTGTTTCTCCCATCTCATCTTTATGTTTTCATTTTCATTTATTGGCCTTCATAAATGCTAATACTGATATATTGGCAAATACCTAATATTATATCGGCCTATACAATATATCGGCCATGGTGATATATCGGTCAAGCTGTAATTACAGTTGTTATCTGTGCCTCTCTTTCTTCTTGGGTTCTGTTTGGTTTAACCTTCCCTGCTGATGCAGGAAAATTACCAGTCTATTTAGGTAGAGGCAAACTGTGCACTAAAGTCAGGTATTGATGTTGACGAATTGACTACTTCAGTAAATTTTAACTCCTGCTGTGTTTGACCCCACAGATTCACTATAAGAAAGGTCACCATGAGCGCAAGGCCAAATACACCTCTTTGCCTGATCCTCCTGAAGTGGAGCTAGCCAAGAGAGTGTCCCAACAGCGCAGTGATGTAAGTAGAACAATTGTAAACCAAAAACAACAGGATGACTGAAGTAGATATACTGACAAATTTTCCTTTTCATTATCTTGATTCCAGTTAGCTGTTAACATGCATAGATCAGACAGTTAAACCCACAAACTAATACTCACTGAAAGCACTGTTCAGTGCAAAGTTAATAAAAGTAGAGTAAAATGCATCGTGGACAGTGGTGGACAATGGTTGGGGCACTGCACTTTTTTCTCTCTGTGCCAGTTTATTGTAAATTTGAATCCACATTAACCAATACATAGGTAGCAGGTGCTACCTATTTAAACATTACTGGATATTTTGGATCAAAATCCAAAATACCATAAATACAATATGAGGCTAATAAATAATTGTTTAATCCATTTTCAAACCTTTTCTGTGCAATGTTTCAGTTATCGCTAGGCACATCAACTTCTGTGACCTTAAGAGTGTTCACTTTCTACCAGTTTGGAGATTAATGAGATAAAACTATAATTTAGCTTGTCTTAAGAATCAGCTATCCCTTTTTTACTTTGACAAATGGGAACACAGGAGTAATAAACTTCTTTGCTTCTTAGAAAAAAATATTTTAGAGCTGCAACACTGGGCCTTGCACAGTGCACCCATAGAAGCAAGACCCCCAGACACCAACCAACCTTGGTCAAGGGATAACAGTCCACCTGCTCTCTGATATTAGTAGCAACACTAAGCTGGGAGGGAGAGGCTAACAATAGGTTCAAATTCCAATCATTCCTAATGTGTTTTTATAAACATATAAACATATTATTATAGCTATTCATTTATCCTCTAATCTAAAACAATATCTTCTAATGTCAATTGTTATTTGTTCCTCACAGCTTAAGTACAAGGAAGATTACAATAAAAATGTAAAGGGTCAGTGGTGTGAGACTCCCTACTTCGACGTGGCTACTGCCAGGGTGGCAATGGAGAACCTCAGCGATGTAAGACTTCACTACTTAAAGGAAAGGATTTTCAGATTCTTGCTTTTTTTAAAAATCATTTTTCAGTACGTAACTGTTGTGTGTTTTCTTTTCAGAGAAGATACACGCAACATTATGAGGATACAAAAGACCAAATTTATTTCATGCAAACAGAAACGCCCACTTATGAGGCAAACAAGAAGGCTCGCATTGCTGCTAGTGAGGTAAGCACAAAAACATGCACAAACACAAAGGTATCACAGTATTTTTATAGGCCCTATCTCATGTGGAAGACACGACAGAGACTTGACCCATGTCTCAGAGCAGTGTGTGAGTCAACAGACTGAGTCCACTCTGACGCAGGGAAACACTGTATTGTGCCCACACTGCATGACAGAGAGATCTACATTTGGTTTACTGTCACCACACACATTCAGTCTGTAGCTTTCCTAGTACGCAGCAATAATATATGAGTCTGTGTGACAAAGCTTTTCAGTTCCTTTGCACCTAATAGCCACCCACACATTCGCACATAAAGGCAAACATGCATCATTTTAAGAAATGATAAAGACACACTTATTAGTTTGCCAACTGACTGTGCCATCATTTTGAACCATGTGAACACACCTCATTATCACACTTTCCTCTCTTTTTTACTCATACTGATCTGTTTCTGTCTTTAGGTCCAATACAAGAAGGAGTATGAGAAGATAAAAGCACAGTCTGACTACAACACGCTCCCCGCCACAGAGAATCCTCTATTGAGGCAGCTCAGATATGCTGGCACTGTCCTCAGTGATGTAGGTGTCTAAAGAGGCCAATGCAGAAAGTTTATTTTTCTTCTCTTGAGAAAGATAGACTTTTTGCATTTTGAGGAAAACTAAATTTTAAAATCTTAGAAATAGCAATGCTATGTTAATTCAGAGTGGGGTGGGGTGGGCATGGGGAGTGAGGAGTAATATTTGGTGTCTTCTATACACACTGTGATATTAATAACTTATTAAACCACCCCATCTCTTACATACAAAAAACAGTTAACTGATACAAAGGATTTGATTAATTCATGTTACTAGTCTGGTTTTCTTGTTTTTTGCAATTACCCTCTGAATTTCTCCTGTATCACAAAAACAGTTTATTTATATAGCTGTTCATGTATTTTTTTAATCTTCTTTGACTGACCATCATTTTTGCTTTTTTCCTTGCAGAAAGTATATAAGGCTAACTATGAGAAATCCAGGGGTTTCAGCATCAACTACTGTGACACACCCAAGTTTCAGATGGACTCAGTACTTAAGCAGTTCTCTGATGTAAGAAAGCCCAATGAGTTAAAATGCCTTCTTTTATTATGAACCAGTTATGTTTCTCTTTTAACACGTTTTTTCATTTGTGTTTTTAGACACATTACAAAGATAAGTATGAAAATGAGGTGAAGGGCCACTACATTGGCAGCTATGAGGACCTTTATATGCTTCACTGCCAGAAAATAGAGGAAATGAAGAATGAGGTTTGTGCAATTTCTTTGTTTTTCTAAATTAAATAATTTGAGCAAGTATTTTTATGTTCCTTATTATGTCTTTCCTCATAATACAATATTTGCTTTTTGTATTTCACAGCAACTATATAAAGCTGATTATGAAGACATTAAAACTAGATGCTTCTTTCCTCAAACACTTACACCTGAATACGAAGCTGTGAAGAAGCTTCAGCAATGTAATGATGTGAGTAGTCACAGCTTATAAAATAGTTCTTTGCAATAAAATGGATCCAGATTAGAATGCTTATATATATGGGCAATTATTATTTTTGTTTTAATGCTTTGGTTTTCAGAAACTTTACCGGCAACATCCAGACACAGTGAAATTTACACAAGTGGTGGATTCACCAGTTCAGGTTCAAGCTGCCATCAACGCCAAACAGCTAAGTGACGTATGTTCCATTTTTCTTCCTCTTGGTGCTAATACAGAAAACTTTAGAATTTAAACTGGTACAGTATACAGTATCTCACAAACTCTCACTGAATCCTCACTGTAAGTTGATGCCTACATGTAGTAGTACTGTGAATGTGATTTATTGCCTAAAATTGTCACAGTCCTCAGCTAGTGACGATCCAATTCTCCTAGAAATGCAGATCACCTTTAAATTTGCTCAATCATCCATGAAGCCCAGCTGTCTTTCTATGGGCACCATGGAAACTGGAGAGCCATTTCTCTGTGGTATAAATAGAAACAAGCATTCAGTTGGCCCAGAATAAACCCTGTGATCAGACAGGGGCTGGGGAGGTAGAGAAAGGAACAGTCAATATCCTTGAGTCCTGATAGCACACTACTGCCCTCCAGTGACAGAAAATCAAATAATGTTTCTCTATCCTATCCTGAGCAGTGTTTTATATGTGACACATAATTTTCACTTTGTTCTTCTGCAGTTAAACTACAAGGCAAAGTACGAGGAAACAAAAATGAAGAGTAGTCTGCCCCCAGACTATCCCTTTTTCATCCAATCCAGAGTTAATGCTTTTAACCTCAGTGATGTAAGTAACTGCTGATTTTTGCAGATCTCTAAAATTTAATTGGTCTCAGCTTTGATTTGTCATAGTTTTTAATTTCCCTGAATGGCATATTTTCCCCTTGCAGAACTGTTATAAGTATGATTGGGAGAAAACCAAAGCGAAAAAGTTTGAAATCAAGGGCGATACCATCTCAATTCTTGCTGCCCGTGCTCACACAAACGCCATCAGTGATGTAAGTATGCTACAGTATCAGCCTTTGTATTTCTTTGGTTTAAGAGATAAATTAGTTGCAGTAGCTTTCTTTACTTTCTAATCCACGATAATTTTTGTTCATATTACTAGGTTAAATATAAAAAGGAGTATGAGAAGAACAAGGGAAAGATGGTTGGTGCCCTCAGTATTAACGATGATCCAAAGATGATGCACTCTGTTCACGTGGCCAAAATCCAGAGTGATGTAAGTTATTAGCTTATGTCTTATTTTGCTAAATATTAATTTATGTGAGTTAAAAAAGAAGGACAATTGAGCAATCTCTTACTAATATCTTCACAGCGTGAATACAAAAAACACTATGAAAAAGTAAAGACCAAGTACCATACACCACTGGATATGTTGTCAGTCACCTCAGCTAAGAAATCCCAGGCGATTGCCAGCATGGCCGGTTACAGGAGCATCAGCACCAACTTTTTCCTTCCCCCTGACAGTGTCCTGCTGGATCTGGCCAAGAAAGCCAACGTCATCCAGAGTAATGTAAGTACAAACAGACTTTGCAAACTCTAATTGCTGACAGTTAAAATCTTTGCTTTTAATCATAATATGGAAACGTGTACTAATGTATTATTATGTGGTTATATATTCACCAAGATTTGTTTTGGTTTTGTTTGCATCTTTTTCTGCATCAAAGAATGAGTACAAGGCTGACTACAACAACTATACCAAAGGTACCCCATGGGTCCCCTATGGTTCCATGGAAGTGGAAAAGGCTAAGAAAGCTGCTGAGATTCTTAATGAGGTATGTGTGCAACAGGGCTGCTGCAGACTTCGTGTACAGACTTTCTCCTTCTTTAAAACTGCTCTCTTGATAATAAAAAAATGGCATATTTCAGAGCTGATAGGTCATTTACATAATATGTTAATTTATTTACTTATTTCCTTCAGAAAAAATACAGAACACACCCAGACAAGATCCACTTCACATCCATTGATGACCACCCCATCACATTGCAGGCCAAAGTCAACCAGCTTCAGAGAAGTGATGTGAGTCCACGGTCACTGTTCATACTGGAGAGCAGAAATCCTTTTGCACTTTTCCAAGATCACTTCTAGGAAGATTTTTTTGCTCTTACTTTGTTTTAATTACAGCACATATGATTTTTGCCCTGTGATCTTTTTTCTTTATAGCTGTTCTACAAACGAGGTCTAGAAGAGATCCACCAGAAGTACTCTCTGCCCCCTGATGTCCCAGAGTTCCTCCAGGCCAAGTGCAATGCCTACAACATCAGCAAGGTGACAAACACACGTAAAGAGACTGAAAGAAAGCATGTTCTGAATTAAATAAACAAAGCACTTTTCATAGTTCACTTTTAAAACTGTAATTTGGGGTACTTTAATTAATTAATTAGCTCCTGAATGTGGTGATGTACGCATATTGGATATATATATATATATATATATATATATATATTATAGCTGTGTACTGTGTACACCAACATACTAGGTGCAACATTATGCATGTGTATTTGTTCGTTTTTGTGTAAATCTTTAATGGATAAATACTCTAAACAGTGTTTATATGTTTTGTTTTTGTTTATTTGTGTAATTTCAGAATTACTACAAGCTTGCTTGGCAGGAGCTGATTGCGAAGGGTTATGACATGAAGCCTGATTCCATCCCTATTGTCGCTGCCAAAGCGGCTAGACATGCTGCCAGTGATGTAAGTTTTCTGAAAGACTGAAGAGGCATTTTATCAAGCTGTGTACCAAATCAGCTGCAGTATATGCTGAATTACACAATTGTTCAAATAATTGTTAAAATTCTTTAAATGCTAAATAACTAGAGATGCTATATGCACTTCAACTCCTAGGTCCAGTACAAAAAGGCTTATGAGAAGGCGAGAGGCCACCATGTTGGCTTCCGCAGCCTCCAGGATGATCCTCTGCTGGTTCACTACATGGAGGTGGCCAAAATGCAGAGTGACAAGAACTACAAGAAGGACTACCACAAGGCCAAGCTGAAGTATCACACCCCAGTGGACATGCTGAGTGTGGTTCAAGCCAAGAAGGCTTCTGCTGCTCAGACTATGGCTGGATACAGACAGATTCACCACACTAATGCTCTCCTGCCTGATGCCATGAACCTGGAACTGGCTCGTAACATGCAGTTCATCGCCAGTGATGTATGTATAAGAGTTTGAACAAATAACAATTTTATACAGTTGCTACCATTATTGTATATAACTGTGCTACATTGTGAAATAAACACTTGTGTATTTCCCTCAGAACCAGTACAAGAGTGAGTATGAGCACTACATAAAAGGAATAGGATGGGTCCCTATTGGCTCACTTTCAGTTGAGACAGCTAAAGTTGGTGGTCAAATTCAGAGTGAAAAGAAGTACCGCACTCATCCATCCAACTTCAAGCACAGCAAGCTGATGGATTCAATGGACTTGGTTCTGGCTACTGCCAACAATCAGATTATGAACAAGGTGCAATCTTTTAACTGTATTTGAAGAACAGAGCCACAAAATATTGTTAAAAACAATGATTATAACTGTCACTATTGCTTTATTTTTCTAATGTCTTTACTTGCAGAAAGCGTACACTGCAGCATGGGAAAAGGACAAACTGTCTGTTCATATCATGCCAGACGCTCCTGAGATTCTCCTGGCAAAGGCTAATGCCCTCAATATGAGCAATGTAAGGGGAATCTATGAAATCCATAAACCTATTGAAACCTTTTATTTAGTATATTTTTAATATTGCATATCACTTATTTTAATTACATATCTTTTCAGAAACTTTACAAAGCTGGTGTTGTGGAGATGGCCAATAAAGGCTACAACCTCAAAGCAGATGCTATCCCCATCAGAGCTGCCA
>VUQS01000345.1:0-21174 GCA_015108495.1 Heterochromis multidens | reverse complement strand
GGGGGGGGGTGGTGGGGGGGGGGGGGGGGCCCCGCGCCCCCCCCCCCCCCCCCCCCCCCCCCCCCCCCCCCCCCCCCCCCCCCCCCGAAGTTGTGACCACTGTTCACACTGACTGGATCAGAGCTCACAGATCATGGCTTTGAGTATTTAGCCTGTGGATTAACTATTGTGCAAGGCTAGCACAATCACCCCTAACTCAAGCTCTTTTTTGCCACTCACTGCTCCAAGCCTGTGATGCACACCTGGCCTAGAGGTCGATCTAAGCCCTGTATTTACTTAGAGTTAGAGAATAGTATATCCGATGTGAAACCAAGTTATCCTATTGGTCAATAAAGGCGTTTGAGCCACTATGGGAATCTGCTTTCATCATATTAGGTTCCAAGGTTGAGATAATAAGATGTAACTATATACAGATATATATTAATTGGGAACTTCATGCATTTCATGCAGTTACTATTCAGCCAGTCTGAAACACAATCAGGATATGTATTTCCGTTTGCCAGTCATTTATCTATGAATTCAAATCAATTCAAAAAAAGCTAATCACAAGCGAAATTGTTGTCAGACAATAGCCGATGGCTTCAAAGCTGAATGATGGCAAATGTAATCCCTCTCTTTCTCTCCACACGTTACCTGCACACTCCCAAAGTTTGCCTAAGAGTCACACTAAGGAAAACAGTCACTGGAGACTGTGGCACAATCAAACTTACTGTAACTGTGGTGCAATAATCTTGTGACCACATTACCTTTGAAATGGTTGTTTTGAAGATGGGGACCAGGTCTGCAACCATCTGAAGTGAAGTAACATCTTTAAAGTGACTTTGGTGTGTCAAGACAGTGAAAAACGGCAATAAGATTGTGTCAGTCTGCTATCAGTTTGCAGTTGAATGGGGTCAAGTTGGCTATCTGTACTTGCAACCTATTTGTGATAATACAGCAATTATCTGTTATAAATGGTCAAAAATCACAAATCTGTTGCCATCTACATACACAGAAATTCACAATAAACAGAAATTCTCATTAGCTAGGCTACTTACATTCTGAGTTCAGCCAGAACCTCATAGATGTGAAACAGAAATTCTTCCACAAATAGTGATAAAGTTGCTGCAGGATGGTGATTTTATTGCAACAAGACATAGGAGGTAGGCAACCTTACTTTTATATAGGAACATAACCAAAATACAACCAGCTGGCAACTGGTTGCAGATGAGTCGTGCAAATCTGCACCAACAGACTCAGAATGATGTTGGCATTCTGTCTGCATTTATAAATTAGATGGCAATCATTTGCAAACCTTTGCCAGTCTGCTTGAAAGTGATTGCAGTCAGTCTGAGTTAGACCACAATTTTTTGGAGACAGGTTGCCTCTCACCAGGCAACCTGTGCAATCACCTTGCAATCAAAAGTGATCGCTGCAACTACTTGCAGTCATTCTCTAACAGTCAAAAAATAAATAAAATGCAAACACCAGGCAACCACTGATTTTTCCTAGTCACAAGGAGGTTGCCGTCCAATTTTTATGCTAGTGTGACTGAGTCATAAACATGATTGGTCATTGGAACTACAAGTTTTACCTCTGTACACCATTATTGTGGATTTTAAGTCAAACAATTAAAATATGGTTGAAGTACAAACTTTAAGCTTTAATTCAAGGGCTTTTACAAAAATTTTGCATTAACTGTTTAGGAATTACAGATATTTTTTTATAGCCCCCATTTTCAGAGGCTCAAAAGTAATTGGAAAAATTATTGTAACAAAATGTTAAATCTAAAGATTGTTTTTAATACTTGGATGAAAATCCCAGTCAACTGTTTGTTTTTGTACAGTGTATGTATTAAGGTTTGCAAAAACATGTTGTGTTAAAGCACAGCACATCACATGACCTTGTTCAGCCTGCTGGTCCTTCCAAAATAAAATTCTAGAGGAATAATTTACTACCAACAAGAAAACTCCATGGTACAGCCTGCATATTGGGGTTATTGAAGACAAGTTCCATGAGAGTAAAAAAAAAACAGAACAAATTAAAAAAAAAACTTTTGAATCAGATCACTTTAAGCTTATTTATAAATAAAGAAATGTCACGCTGCATCAAATAGATGTTACTGTAAGCAAGTAATTTGATATTGTAAGTCATTTTATATATTAAAAAAGTATACATGCATTGGAAGACTTGTTTCCTAAATCAAATGTGACATTTTCTCTGTTTTTTCCAGTGCATTAAGATTGCTGGGCCAGCATCCTGCAGCACACAGTGGCTTGGCCTACATGATGCTCTGTGTTTTCAAAAGAAATAAACATTGAGTTCACTTCTTACCACTAAAAAATACTATACTAATAATACTAATCTATATTATAGCCAATTTTTTTAAGAATTCAGTTCTCATAGGGTAAATGCATACGTCCTCCTTTTACGCAACTCTGTGCTGCTCCTTTTGCCACAAAGATCCAGCAGGTAATGGCTTGCTTGAATGGCAGGGGAAAACAGATGGTCAACAACAGCCCAGGAGAGATGTCTTTGACTGGGCAGCAGCACCAGAAGCTGCCAACGAAAAGCTCTTCAATCCAAGGTCCAGGGAGGGAACAATAGGCCAAATGCAGGGCAAGTCAAGCCTCATTCACTCAGCAGCTGGCTGAGAACCAACAGGTCAGCAAACCCAGCACTTCTCAAAGACAACAAGACGGGAACCTCACTGCAATGAGGCAGAGAGGCATGAGCAGCACATGATCAAAATCATCAGGGAACCAGTAAAGTCTCTGATTCTTGGATAATTCACCTTTTTTGTGACAATTTGGTATAAGCCACCTCTCATGTATTGGTTATTGTTGAAAAATGTTCATATAACAAAGGCAAATGTTACATGAACGTTTGCCTTTGTTGCTGGATTTGAATTTAGAGCAAGCATAAGCAGAAACACATTTTCTCGATCAAATAATCTGAATAATCGGTTATGTTTTTGAATGCAACCCAGAACTTAACTGACTGTTATTTGCTCTCACGCAGATACATGAAATAGATTCAGCAAATGTAAATCAGTCCATTTAAATACATTTTGAGCCAAAGTCGAAACCTCGTAGGGCATGTATAGTGTTCGTTCCTGCTGTAATTCATTCAGATTTTGATAATTATTTCTCCTGGGCAGAGATAACTGCTAATAGACAAGTGAGGGTTTAATTTAATCTGTGTATGCATTTGCAAGCCCTCAACCACAGCTGTGATCAATGCCAGCATTTACATAGAGACAACAGTGGAAACAGCTACCTTGTATATTTTAGAAGGCCTGTGAGGCCATTTATGCTGTACAGTAAGATTTGCTCTAACTGCCTGTCTACCTGTCTGGCTGTCTAATGACATTTATTCTAGTCTCTCTGTCTCACTTTTTTTTTTGCTAGATTCAGTAGCCTGACTGAGCCCTGTTAAAGTTAATAGCTCTCCACAAGCACAGAAGCCCAGACAAGCCAACACTAATAAAACTCAAGCAAATTATATCAGAGAAAAGGAGGCACCGAGGAGTCATTTTGTTATTGGGTTCAGCATTCCTCAGCTTCAGAGAAGGACTCTTGCGTCATGCAGAACTCTTCGAAACACCATAAAATAACTAAAGGAATAATTCAGACTGTGGGATTGAATATGCACATGGACTCGTAGCATGACTGAGACATTGTTGAGGCCTGGCAGCAACATCCCGACAAGGTGAAAAGTGTGCTGGCAAAGCTCCTGTCCTCTTACCGTCTGTCATACACCATATCCTGTGGCAGACTGCTGGTATTAGACATCTGGCTTGTTACTTTCTGCCAAAATACAATTATCGAAAAGGTCAGCAGAATATAAATGTTAAAGCAGCACCACATTCAATATAATTAAAGCAGGTTGAAGCATGCTAATTTGATTAAAAATTATCCAAATTTGATGGAAAACGAATATCTGGGATCTGAAAATATATCTTTTTATCTTTTTTTTTTCTTAAGCGACTGTCCTAGGTATAAAAAAAATAACAAAATATCACATAAACACAGTCTTTCAGTATCCTTTCATTTTTGTTTTTTTGTCCATTAATCTCTACACTTAGTTCTGTACCAGAGCAGTCTTCCAAGAAATTACATTCACACTGGGCAATATGACAAGATGATTTGCATCCAATTCCATGTCCAATGCCAATGCAGGAAGTAGTGTGTCCGGTGCATAGTGGGGCAACACAGGGTATTAAAGCTGAAATGTTGAACAATTCCAGAAGTCAGCATCTGCATCAGAATTGCTGCAACCAACAGATATGTCTGCTTGTCAGATTATGAAATTCAAAGCATGAAAGAGAAAGTCAGAGAGGTCAGAGGTTACAACCACTATTTATGGGTTTTTGTAGTTTATCAATTATCACGCTTCAGCTTTATATATGCTTTTTTTTTTTTAAGAATCAACTACTCTGTTTTACCTTTGTAGTTTTGTTTGACACTTAGCTTAGTGAACCATGTGTTCACTAATCAAAGTGCATGGGCTTTGCAACTGTGGTGCAAAGTGATTGGTGCAGATTGATGCAACTGTTCATATATCTGAGTTTTAGTCATGTAAGGCCTCATTCACACAGGCCTAGAGACCGGTTGGCGACCACCTGGCAACCACAGGTTTCTAGGAAAAAATGTGTATTCCTCAACCGGTTGGCGAGTGGCTGCTGGAGATTGCTGGCAGTTGCTGTGAAATTGTGAAATACAAAGATGTATACAGTGCTGCAACGAAAACCTTGTTGCGATTACTTCGGTAATTATCAGACTGCTGCTGCCATCTGTAGTTTTCATGGAAGGCACCTACTTGTCTGCAAGCACTTGCCAACTTTTTGCTAAGCGGTAGTGAAACTACTTTTATTGCTTTCCTGCTGAAACCTGTTGGTTTCAGGAGTAAAGTGCAACTTTTATTTTGAAGGTGAACTTTCTCTCATTCCGGTTTAAGTTGCACTTTTTCAAGTTTCACTACAGCTTGGAGAGTAAATGGAGAGTGTTTGCAGACAAGTTGGCATTGTTAATGCAAACTACTGGCGACTGTGGCTACCAGGCAATCTGCTAGCAACCAAAGCAATCACAAGGAGGTTTTTAGTGCCGCACCCTCTTTGTAACTGAGTTCACCAGGCAATAGCCAACAACCTCCAGCAAGAACTCACCAACCAGTTGGGGACTCCACATTTTTCAGAAGACTGCCCATAAACTCATTTAACATGTGACATCAGTTGAAAATGAAATCCTATATAATACCAATAGGAATACAATCCTGTTCAACTCACAGAGGTTCATGTTGTGACGCTGACACACAGTTTGGCTCACAATTCCAGCCTGGCCGGCGGTGTGTATCCCTGCCTGGACAAGAAAGACTAGGTCCAGCATTAGTCACTGATTCAACAGAGATTAGCATGTACCAAGTGTTTATACAAAGAAATACTGTATATGAATTGAAAAGTTGAGAGTGTAGATGTCTGTGATTGACAATGAAACAGACACAAAAAACTCTGGTTAACGCACCATGTAAACAAATGACATATTCACAGCTACTAGTGGGGCCTTTTCTCTGTGTAATGGGAGCTCACAGTTCACTATGGCCCAAGACTTCGGGCAGAGACTCTGCCAGGGAGTGTAAATATTTAGGGTCACCTGTCGCACAATGGAAAATGTAAGCCATGACTTTCATTGCGCGTGTGTACGTGTGTGCTTGAGTGTGTGTGTGTCGAACAGAGAGATAGAGAGCACTAAGCATGTGTATGTTTCTCTGTTAGTGTCTTGTGTATACACTTAAGGCTGTCAAGAATCCATGTCTGTCTGAATTGTGTGTGTGCGTGTGTGTGCGTGTGTATGTGTGTGTGTTAGTGAGCATGCGTGTGCGTGTGTGTGTGTGGCTGTGTGTCTCCAAAAACCATTTAGGTCTCTGTGGACAGAAGCCAACAGCAGATACTTGCACATGTTCGTGTAAAAACTTCGATTCCCTTTTTTAACTTTTTCAGTTCTTGCCTCCTGCTGGTACTTTGACAGGAGGCAGAAAACAGTTTCTGTGTGATGTGGAAGCCATGGCATTTGGGGCACCACATTAATCACTGCTCGAGAAATGCCTCTCCGCTTAACATAAACACCATCCTCCAGAAACAGATCACGACACATACCAATGCTGAATGCACCAACACTTGCTTTTGCTCTGTCACTCAGCAGCTTCCGTCCTTTGACTCTCATTTTAACTTTGAATTTTTATGTTGTATTTTTTTTCTTAGTCCTTAGATGAGATGAGACATTAGTCCTTAGATTGGATTAGAGTGAGATTAGATTTTGACTTTTAGCTGTTATTAGTTGTACCATTGTAGGAAGAAAAATATAAGGCTCATTATTTTTATTTGTATTTTTTATTGTTTGATCGCCTATCCAGAAGTAGATTGTGCACATGAGCATGTCTAACATTAAAACAACATACAGATATGCTCACATACATATAGGCACATATGCACATAACCAGCTCTAATAGCTCTATCTTACCAACTGCCTTAGTTTGCTTAACAATTTTGCTTGCACATCTTTTAGTTTTTACTTCCTATGTCTCTTTTCCCTCATTTATAATTGTCTGCCTTGCCAACATCAGCTCCACTTAATTAGTTCTATGTATTTATACTCCTTCATTTCTCCTAGTTTTTTGTCAGTGTGTCCATTTTCTCTTTTGTTTTCCTGGCTGGTTACCTTTCTGTGCTCCTTGTGTCTGCTCTTATTTATGTTTCTTCTTGGGCTGTTTAAGCAAGCCTTCCAGACTTCTGGATTTCTGTAATGTTTAAAACAACTTGTAATCAGAAGCCCACATTTTCACCTTTCCTCTCTCCAGTGCCCTGCATTTGGGTCCTTATCTTTGTAAACCATGACAAAAAAAAGGTGAAATTGAATTGATTGAGCCATCCTTCACTGATGTTTTGCCCCTTTAACCCCCAGAAGATCCCAGCATGGTGGTTAGCAGACCTAAATTTCTAATAAATCCTGCATATATGCACCAGCTTTCCCACAGAGCAGATTTGAGAGCAGAAGGTCAAGGAAAGAAATTGTGGAAAAACTGTAACTAGAGTTTAAAAAGGTTTGATGTATTAGAGCATATAAAACAGAACCACTGTTAGTTGGAGGAGACGGCTGTGATTTGGGAGGACGGGGGTGACGTTCAGAATAAAAATCCAGTGTTGTTAGGGAACAGGGTTACACTAGGAGCATTTATAGGTACTTTGAAAAGAGCCTCAGAGACCTTGCGGCGAAAGGAAAACTAGCTGGAGACATGAGGGGATAAATATAACTTTGTGCGTGTGGCCTGCGGTGGATACCCTGCTGCTGTTTAACATGGAGCCTACAGGGCTCATTCACTCACCAAGAACAGACAGCTTTGACCCCACAAGGAGTCACAGCAACTCTGAAACAGGCAAGTCATAATGTTATCATCACTCAGCTTTTTTACAGGGGACAGAACAAGGTTTCAGTCTCACATTTGAAACAAATTGAACTTGATAAATAAACTGCAGAATAAATACATGTGTTTGTTGCCTGTGTACCAATCCTTGAATGGTCCATATTCAGTTTATACCTTAACAGGTCTGCCTTGTTCTCTCTATGCCCGTTACTCCCAGAGACACTCATAAAGAGAGGTGGAAAGTACCTGGTTACAGTCATGCTACTGGGAAGTTCTTTAGTAAGTTATCTTTCAAGGATGTTTAAAGTAAGTAAGTAAAAATTATTTATATAGCACCTTTCTAGATAATGATCGCAAGGAGCTTTTCAACAACAACCAGCAAATAAAATACAAATAATTAATACATAACAGTTTCCACTAGTTATTAGTTCTGTTAAATACTGCTTAAGAAACTAAAGGTAATTTCAACTAATTCAAAGCAGCATTAGTTAATATTCTTGTAGATTGCTACAGTATTTTGGCAATACATGTAGTTTTTGGCTAAATATTACAATATTAAATTTAAGTAGCCATTGCTTAGGTAATGTCACACCTTAGTTATAAACAGGAAAGTTTGGGGATGCCTGAATATCTCTAGTCTGATTTTCTGTATCCAAATTGGGATCATGACACTCTCTCTTGCTCTTTTGACCATCCCTAGACCATAAACTCCATAAAAATTCCCCATCAACTTAACAAAAAGTAGAAAATATAAATCCTTCACCTCTATAAATATCAAAGTTGTCATTCATTTCCATTGCCTGGCATCTTTCAGACTTCTCACAAGGAGTTTTAAGCAACTGTGACATCAAATATATTATCCACAAAAGCTAAATTAGACTCGGGTGGAGATACAGAGATACATTTTTCATGAGTTTCAGCAGACTCAGCTATAATTTAGGTCATCCCACATCATTTTAACTGATTGGAGGCGAAATGCAGCCTCAGTATCTTTGTCAGCAGCTTTCTCGCTGTAGCTGAAAATGAGAAGAAGCCTGGCAGCTTTGATGACTGATCGGGTTAAAAAGTCTGGAAGTGTAAGTGCAGCATTCACGAGGAAAGTGAAAAGTAAGTGTTTGACGTCATCTGACTTAAATATTGGTGTTGAAACAATGATGTAATCTTTTTTCCATCATTACTTTGAGAACATGATGTGACATATGAAAAATGTAGATTGTCCAAATTCTTATTTCATATATTAAGTATATATTTAAGACTCAAATCTATTTTAACCCTTAGTTGGATATTTATAGAAAGCAGGATTAAACAAAAATATATATTTAAAATACCACTGTTAAAGCTTACTTTTAGCCTGTGGATTTGAGTAATGTCTTTAGTTTGCATGAGCGATTTCTATATTTTTCTGATTGCCTTCTTCACTTGTTTGAAATGGGAGGGCTCATGTAAACACATTATAACAAACAGACGTAAACTTGATTAGTGTGACCAGTTCTTGGTATCTTCTACAAAAGATATACCTTTATCCTATTTCCATTTACATGGATGTTGATTTGAGCAGTATGTACATGTATATGAAAAAAACTGGTCAATTTGGTAATATACAGTACAGTTTTAGACAATTATGTTCATGTTAATCGCTAATTTCTTCTACCTTCTGCACAGAACTTGGCTGATATGTTGATTAACTTTCTTTACTAATTAAACAAATTCAGATCTAGTTATTGAGGTTTTGGTAGGGTAAACACCACAGCTATAAGATATATCACTCTAACTTTTGCACCAACAAAGCATATTCATAAAGTTCTGGGCCTTTACCCATAAAAAAACGGAAAAATCATCCCTGATTTAAATTTGGATGCAGTTCCCTTCAAAGTCATCTCCTCATGAAACACTGCAGCACTTCCTGTGTGCCGTTTACATTTGTGCCTCTTCCTGGATCCCCTCTTCTGGCCATTTGCATTTTTGCTGTCCACGTTGGATCTCTTGCACTTTTCAAAATGGTGACCATTCAAGTCTGTTTTTTTTTTTTTTTCGCTTTTTATGCTTTTCAAGAGTTGCTGAACTTTCTCATTGCACATCGCAACTCTTCATTATCAACTCACCAGGTGTTAGGCTCTAAATAAGTCTGTGTGGAGTGGAGAGCTGAAACACTTTTGGGGGGCAAATCTAATCAGCTCTTATGCCAGGGGAGATTGATGAATCCTAGCAAAAGGAAACAGATCTATTTCAAATAGTAATAGCAGTTCAGCCTGGATTTGCCCATTACACAGTGCTGAGCTCAAGGTTTTTATTAGTTTTTAGAGGGGAAATGTAAAGGTTCGAGGATATGGATTCACTCTTAAGGAAACAGGCTTGCTATCATACAGACAGTCATTTAAAAGGGGTGTGAATCAACACCAGTGACTCAAAGATTACTTTGGCATGCTGAAATGTCTGGCTTTAAAAATTCTAATCTGTTCTGCAACAAATGCTCCACGCCTATTCTGATTTTTTACACGTAATTCAATAGCAATGCCACCTATCATTTAACTGGTGACTTAACTGGCTGTGCACAAAAACCAATATCAGCCAGCCAATGTTGCTCTCAGTAAATGTTGGATATATTTAAAAGAGGAAACAGGTGCTCTGTACTGAATTTCTAATGGGTACCCCTCTTAAAAAGAAGTAATATGATGATGATGTGATCATTTCCCAATATCAAGGTCACCTCTGCATCTTCAGTCCTAATGTTGAGTATTTATAATAGAATGTTTTTCAAGATAGAGTATAATTCTATCCATCTGTTTTGTTTTTTTTCTGCTTATCAAGTTCAGGGTGATGTGAAGGCTCGAGTCTATCCCAGCTGCCACTGGGTGAGAGACAGGGTACCCTGGACAGGTGACCAATCTGTCGTAGGGCTAGCACAGGGAGACAGACACATTCACACTCACATTCACACCTAATGCAAATTTAGAATCACTTCACCAATTAACCTGGATTGAACCCACGCAGACACAGGGAGAACATGCAAACTCCATTCGAACCCAGGATCTTCTTGCTGTGAGACAACAGTGCTAACCACCGCATCACCATGTGGCCCAAGTCTAATTCTATTTAATACCAAATTCTGATATTTAACAAACCATGGATTACACAATTTGTGTCCTTTAATACATATTTCTTATGTAATTGATCCTTTCTAATGTGTCCTTTCCTCTGTGTCTCTTTTTAATGCCAACCCTTTACAAGTTGGTACAGACGCATCTGCTATAGTGGCCTTGAAGAGACTAAAGTCAGAGTGTTTTCCTTTTCTCCAGCAGCAGAGGTCTTTCACCCTCTCTAAATTTTACTTTCTGGAACCACACTATATAATTTTCTCTAAGCCAGCTGAGTCTCTATTTTTTTCCAACCACTAATTAATTATAATTCAGCGCAGTTTGATGCAGTCAGGCCAAAGGAATGCCGGAGCCTGCAAGTCGAGTTGGAGAAGAGGAGGAGGCTGACAGAGGGATGGATAGAGAGAGGGAGAGGAGGGAGGGAGTCTGTGGTTTCTATCTAGCTTGAATACCCAGCCCATTGAAGGGATTTAATTACTCATATGACCAAAAACTCAGAGGCAAGGACATAACATACTGCTGTCTGCAGAGGTGTGACTATCATGCCACAGACGATTACTGAGGCTTATCTAACCTCGAGCAGTTAATTGCTCTAGTCCTGAGTTGGTGTTTGGATAAACCAGAAGAGCCGAGGAACAGACACTTAACAACAGGTTTGAACTCTGACAAAGCCACTTATCTGCCACAATACACTGTGTATGATATGTTTTCAAGCAATTGTGGTGGAATTAACACAAGTATATGTGCCAAATGTCCTCTGTTAAATATTTAATCTAATGTCACGTCCCATTTGTCGAGTTACACAGTGAGTGGATTTACACAGTGATACCAGAAGAGAAAGGGCAGCACATTACGTGAAGTTTGTTTACAGGAATGTATGCTTTTGCAAAGATTAACATTGCATTTTGTTTCAGGTGTATTTGTCTTTGCTTTCCTGACAAAACTGAAGAGACAAAAGAGACATTGCAATTATTGCACTCACGTTACTTAGGCCATTTAGATAAACAACAAACTGAGTCAGAGATGGGTAGTCAGCTATGCACAAACCCAACCTGAATGCCAAGAGAGAACATAAATATTGAAAAAAAACATCAATAAAAATTCCAGATTACAGCCAATGGTTGTATTTTTTTTTACGAACAATGGCCTGCAATCCTTTTAAAAGTATATGCTGCAGTGTCAGCACTTTTAAAATGTGTGTAAAGAAAATAAAAGATTTCCTTTATAGAACAATGCATTGGAGAATGATAGCAGAAAATGTGAAAAGCCTGTATTTGACAGTTTTGTGTTAAGAACTTTTTGGGCTGGGCAGAATCGATCCACGATAACTTCCTGAGGTTGTTTCCCCAGCATGACTCCTCCCTTAAAACTATAAAGTTATAAATACCAGAGCAAATTGACACCAGTGGCTCCCGCGCTCTATCTCAAGTTACTACACCTATCGCTCACATGTCTAAATGTTAGCACTGTTTGTAAATCATAAGGTGCCAAATCGCTAAATGGACTTTAATTCCTATGAATTATAGGCTGGGTATACTAGTGGCAGTGACTCTGCCAGTATTTCATTTCCAAAAGCAAAATAATGAGTGAGGAATATAATATACAGAATGGTGAGATGGCCCCTTCACAGCAGAAAACAGATGTTGTCAGCTACATAATCTGACAAATTGATTTGAGCTTTTTCCAAACAAGATCTGAGTAGTATGATTTGGAAAAATGCTTGCTATAGGTTTAATGAGCAACCATCCTTTAATTTAAAAAATATGGACATTTTCACCATGTTTAAACTAATTTAATTTGGTAATTTATGGATTTGATTTACTGGAAGAAGAGATTAATGAAATGGGCTACTTGCACTGAGGTGTGAAACCACAACATGGATTGTTGCACAAACCAGAAGAAGCACATTCTAAATGTTCACCCTGAGAGAGCAGTCAGAGAGGACATGAAAAGATAGATACAGTAATGGTCCATGTGAGTTTTTTTTCTGTCAGAAATAAAGAAATTGCAACTGCAATTGTAAGAACCTACAACAGCAAATTTTCTGTGACGTCTTTGCTCAACTTCAGGGAATCACAGCCAGGGAATCAGCAGTTTGCCATATGTTTTACCAAGCACACATGTACCCTTTTGTAGGTAGAAAACTATGACCGACTGATAAGTGGCCTTATGTTCAGTAAAAGCTGTGGCTGTTGAGATTTTGTGCATGTTAGCAGGAAGTACTAGCTAGTCTGTTAACATGTAATAAGTATTCAAACTCCTTTAACAACCCCTAATGCTGCTGATTGGAATTCAAATGTCTAAAGAATTTGCTGACCTGTGTTATTCACAAATATGCTCAAAGAAGGTATTCCTGCATGATGAAAAGATGTAAAACAATAAAGCTTAATTAGTGCTGTCAAAATCAACATTTATTTTTTGCCAATGTTGATGTCTGAAGCCTTTTTTAAGAATTAAAACAATTAACACAGCTCCGTGTACAGCCAGGAGGCCCTATATAATCTTGTTTTGTTTTTTGTATAAAGACTAATTATCTAGTAAAGACTTACAAATCTGGATTCATGCAAGTTCCCAAACTGATCCTCAGGCTGTGTTTATATTGAGCATGTGTTCTATCTCACGATACGACTCATATAAGCGTTTGAAACAACATGAACAAGCGACCCACTTTTAATGAAGTCTGCATCTGGATAATAGACAGGTGGATATGGCACACTAAGCTGCTGCCCAGGAGAGCTGAGTTTCAGTCTTGTCTGGGACCATGGAAGTTTCGCTTTCAAATTTTTATTTTTATTTTTTTACTTTTTCGGTTAGGTTTGGTCAGGGTTTGGATAAGGTAAATAGATGTTATAAAGCTCTGTTTTCTGTGTTTGCATTGTGCTGTGCTCCAATAAATATGTGTCAAATGTGCGACAATAAATATACACTTCTTCAAATAGCCACTATAGGCCGCTTAATTTTAAAATGTAACTATTGAGATTTTGCAGACACATGACCACTAACCACGTGATGTTAACTTGTCCACCATTTTGGATGTGTGACAAACATGGTGACAGTGTAGGATCAAGTGAATAAGAACCCAGTGATACAGGCCTAGAAACCGGTCCGTGACTGGCAACCAGCAGTCATAATAGAAAAAATTAGTATACCCCAGCAGTTGGCAAAAATCTCCTTGTGATTGCTTTGGTCGCTAACATATTGCTGCAGTCATAGTTTGAATGGAAGTGATGGACTTGCCTACAAACACTGGCCAGCTACTCTCCAAGCTGTAGTAAAAGTTGCACCTTTTGAAACATGTCTGGCAGATGCACAACTTTTACTTTAAAGGCGAGCCTTCTCCATTTTCAGTTTGTGTAACACTTTTTCAAGCTGTACTACCACTCGACTAGTAGTTAAGTAAGTATTTGCAGATAAACTTGAAAAACTACGGGCAACTGTGGCAATCTGCTAAAAAAAAATCAGTCATTGGGAGGTTTTTGGTGCATGACCTTCTTTGCAATCAATTTCACCCAGTAACAGCGACCAGGAACCACTGCCAACCAGTCAGGAAATACACATTTTTCCAAGCAATCTATCCAATCATCCAATATGGTGGACAACTCTTGAGCAATGTGCACATGACATCACGTGAGAAACCTCAATATTTTGTAGTAACAGCTTGTAACCACTCATTCCCCAACACTGGTTATCAGTACAGGGAGTATAGCCATAAATCTCACTGAATAGTCATTTAGCTGACATCTTTACAGAGTAAAGTGTAGAGATTTCATTTGATACACCATGCAAGCTGGATAATTTCTCTTATAAAATGTTTTTCAAAATGTATCACTGAGGATGTCAAAAAACAATTTGCAGCCTTTGGGAGTTGCTGATGGAAGAGTTTCTTTTCACCTCTGCATAAAAATACAGGTTTGCTGTATTCAGTGTTTACTACAAAGCAAATATCAACAAGAAAGTCTTGATGTTCCAAAGCAGTTTGATTTAAAGACATTAAACTGCACTTTGTCATTTTTGCACAATCCATTGGAGGACCGAAAATGCCCCCATTTCCCATGTTCTACATTTCTGTGGTAAGTCTTTGTTTGTGCACTTACACAGCCTCAATAAAAATTTCCTCATTGATTTAGCAGACGGGCCTCAGCATCAGCCTGCAGCATCAGTGAACTTGCTGACGTAGGCCTGTGTGGGTGGTCTGGCTATTCTGTCTTACATTACGACTTCTTCTGCAGGGCCGACGATGTCATCACTGCTATGTCTGCATTGAGTTCACACAGACATCACACACTTAGGGGTTGAGGAATATGATGAGGGAGGGGGTGATTTATGAACACTTTCAGTATGTTCCAGTCTTCTTTCTCACCATCACTGACTGTAGTGCATTCAAGCTTGAGATACACATTATTCATCTTTCACTCTGTGTTCATGAAAGAGGAGCACCAAACCAGAACTTAGCCACAGGGCACTTTGGTCAAAGCAGACTTTAAATTGAGCAGAAGATTCTGCTTTGCAAATATTTTAAAAAGCTGAAGTGACGTTTAATGAGACGCCTGCAGATCTTTGCTTTGTTTGACTGTATGTTGGGTGAGAGAAAAGAGAAATCAGCGCCACCGCACATGTGGACCAGAATCCCTGTAGGAGAGCTGGGTGCATAGAATGTGATTGGATAGGCTGGAGTCTCCTGCTAGATATTATATTTATATTCGGAGCTAGGGTTGTCACGATATCAGAGTTTGACTACACAGTTATTGTGACCAAAAGAATTCACAGTAATAACAGTAATACTGTGATATCTATGAAAAAAACACTCAAAATTATGCATTTTTTAAATTATTTTATCTTTTGTCTTTATTAATTTACTATTGCTCCTAATAAGGCACATAGTGCAAAAAAACTCGGGATTGGCTAAACCTTTATGCACAAATGTCACTGATGCATGCAATATTCAGTTTGTACACAAAATATCATGAAGCACCAAACTGCAGCAAGTCAGTCAGGTCAGTGAGAAACTATAGAAATGCATATGACTCGAGGCACCAGTAGTGCAGTCTTAGAATCTAGATTTGGTTCAAATACTCGAGCGGCAGCAAGAGAAGACAACAAAGCAATAAATAAATTAAAAATTAAGTCCCCGAGACTCTTCAGCGCTTCACTCAACGATGCAACAAAGGCTTACAGTCAATTAATTGTTTTCACTTTCTTCTTATTCTTAATTTCCTTAGGGCAAGATTGGGGTTTAGTTTAAAATAGACCGTTTTACAGCTTTGATCACAGTTATCAATGCACGGGCTTCTTCTGTATTTTGTTTGGTTACCAGTGGTGAGGAGTTTAACCTGTGTGACAAGCTTCGCCCGTCTAATATATGACTGGCTGCCTGAGAACAAGAAACAGTGACATCATCATCAACTTCCTGAAAACTTCTGACTTTTTTTCTTGACTATATTCACACAACTGCAAGAGGTTGCTATAAGAACACCCTTAAAAAAATCAAACATTATGTCTTATAAGATAAGACTAAAAGAAATTTTTGTCCTTGAGGAATATTTCAGGGTTTAATAAAATTGCCAGTCTTGTCAGCTTGTTCTACATTTTCTTACTATAATAATCATATATAGATCATATGTATGTATGTCTGTGCCCTAACTCCTCCTAGAGGTGTTCATCAATCTGGATGAAACTTACTATATAAACTGCCTAGTTTACCAGGATTATCAACATCTATAAAGCTTTTGGAAATTATTTTTATAACACTCAAATCCTTACAAATTATATCTATTATGTGCAGTAGCTGATGTCAAAACAAACGGTGACATTACGTCTACGTTGCGTGTACGTGTACGTTGTTTGTAAAAAAAATTTGCCCAACAATTTTTAATGCAGTGGGGTCTCTGGGGTCACTGGAATGTGTTGTCATGCATCTCTGTAAATAAGTGTTCATCAAACACTGACACTAATAGTGCCTGGAACTGATTACTTTGTCTTATACAATGAATATGTAGCTTGCAAAGAATGTTGTGTTTTTATTATTCATTTGTTTGGTGTTTATGAACAGCCGTTTTTACCTTCTCACTATATACAGTGATATAATGAAGATAAAAGCAATAACATGATAAATTAACATACATGTCTTTGTTTTAATACGAGTGAAGCAAACAAGAGCCACAGGCCCGTAAGGTGGGTATTTGCTGGTATTGCTAATCGTTCAACTTTATTTTTCTTTTTTGTTTGCATTTTGTTTCTAAACAACTTGCTTGCTTAAAATGACTTGAAAAGAATTGATATGATAGAAATCATTGATCTACAGGAGGCCTTTCATTTCACAGACTCGATAATGAGCCTGACCTTACTAATTCTACAGCAGGGCATTAGTGGGGTGAATCCAGTAAAGTAGAGCCAGTGTTTTGGTTGGAGGTTACGGTAAGGAGCTCTCCAAATTGCTGTCCAGTTATAGCTCAGCAATCTGAAAAACATGCTGCCCAAATAACCCAACATACACACATAACACTCATAGAAAACACATGGTTAGCATCCTGAATAACAGCTATATACTTTCACGCAAGAACCAATGCAGCTGTTTTACCATCCCATTTTGGGGAAAGGCAGCTGTGCCGTGGGCATCTTCACCACAGGGTGGTTGTTTGCAGAGACCAGTTTAGACCTGTTTGTCTCACAGTCATCCCTCTGGGCCCTCGGGTGGAAAAATTTCAGCCCCATCCTATTACTGTTCAGCACCACAAAATCTGGTCCGAGGTGCTTGATCCTAACTTCTTTCAAAATAAAACTGACAAGTGAAATGCGTACCTTGGACACGGACGTTTTTGATATTTGACTCAGGCTGAGCCTTCATAAACACTGAGATTTGTATGTTAGAGAAAGACTTTATCCAGGATTATTTTAAACTTTAGGTTCACCATCAAATTTCTGTTGCCGGACTGTAAAACTTGCAGTTATTCTCAGCTCTGTCAGGCAGGGCATTTAAGGGTACTGATTTGTGTCTGCCAGTTTACAGAGAGGACTTTATTTGAACACCTTAATTCACACATGTGCACATTTCTCTGAAGTACAAAACATGCACAGTCTTCTCCATTTTTTTTTCAAATTTTTATAGATATAAATACACACCCAGTTAGTCTGTTGTAAACCAGTTTTTATTGGGACATAAAACTTTTTTCCATCAACACCATGCAACTGCTGCTGCTGCACACAGGAACATTTAGGAGGTTTATACTTAAATGCCTCCACTCAGGCTCCAGAGGAATTTGTCCATCACAAATTCACAAGAATCACTACATCACAATCTTCTCATTGTTTTCCTGACTAGCTCCTCTGTGCTTAAGCTCTCCTGGAGCTCCAGCCTCACTTTCCTTGCACAAATTACACATTTAACCTTCGAGAAGCGTGTCCTGAAGGAAAGAAGAGAGAAAATAGAAGCTTGGCAAAGAATCAAGGAATGTCAACCAAACAGTGGCATTGCTCTAGGCAAAACGAGGTGTGGCGATACAAGTTTTAGATTAACATGTACTATAAATAGATCCAGTTTTAACTCTGATTGCTAATGCGAATCATGTGGGTAACCTTCCAATGACATCTCCCAATAAAAAACTTGATAGATTTTTTTTCAAGTGATCAGACTGCTCTGTGCCTGAACTTTTTGTTAACTGACGATACATGGACTGTGTGGAATTACTTCAAGAAAGAGTTGCATATGATACTGAATTGTTCAGTAGTGAATCACCAGTAAATACATTTTTTAAAAGGAATGTTGATCAGTCTTATTTATGAGTGGCAGTTGGGGAAAGAGTTATATTGTTATTATTATTGTGTCTTTCAAGGTTACTGAGCAGTTTTCTTGTGTCCAGAAACTGACTTTGATGATGCCTTTGTGATGTCCCTGGTGTGTTCCCATACACAGTATAAAAACCAAGGGATGCTGCAAGCTCATTGGCTAATGACTTTTTAAAGTAAAAAACTATGAGCCACTGAGCTTAGTAATCAATGACATTTGATTAAGTCATTAGCCAATGAGCACACCCTGCATAATTCGTCTCTCTGAATTTAATTTACACAATGAACTTTTTTTTTTCAATATACAAATTCATCAGGAAAATGTTTACTGAGGTCACAGAGAAAGGGAACCGAGGGCTGTTAGACTACTATACACCTGAAAATCTTCTTGCTGATAGATGAGTCGCCCCCTTCTGCCCACTAAAAAGAATGCAGGTTTAAGGCACTTTTGTGTTGGCTTCACTTTACTGACCCAGAAAGCTACATCTATCTTTTATACTGTCTACGTATTTTTTACGGTCCATGGAGAGCTAATAAAAAGACACTATTGAGTTTCATTATAGGGAGTCAGACCCATCCGCTTGTTAAGTGATGACATATCAACCCTGATCCAAATCTAAGCGTTTAACATGTTGTAATGCTTTGTATCTTGTTTTATTTAATATAAACGAGCCCCTAAGAATAATCAGTGGTCGTTGTCGGCCTCTCTGGCTTTTTATTAGCACTATTCATGTGCACCACGTCTTTTAGTTCATTTTTTTATCAAAACCTTGTGATGAGCTCACGGTTTCCCGAATACCAAATATTTGAACGCTTCAGAAAAGAATCACTCTCAGGCCAGATAAGATATCTATGGGACATGAAGCTAACCTCGTGTTGTGGATGGATCATCTCAGATGTTCTCTTGGCTGAAGTTCATCTTTTTCCTGCCATATGATTGCATTTGGCTCTGACCATCGGGGACCCTCACATTAACTTTTATTGAGGGAAAAACATTAACCATGATCCTCCATCTTCACTGTGCTAATGTGTTTATATTAGGGATGTTCCTGGCGACTAATATCCTAGTCGACTAAACAAGGAAAAAAAATTAGAATAACCGACTAGTCTAAAACTAAGAAACACTCAGATATCAAATTAAATTTGAGGACCGTTTAATGGACAATGTCAGAAACTGTCTAAACAAATGCATTTGAAACCATTAATCACATTCTTCAATTATGAATCATACTTTAAGTGCTGCTTAACTGTGTGGCACCTCGCATCGTGCATTATGAACATTGCACGTTATATTCCAAACAGACAACAAAGAAGAAAAAACACTTAAAATAAACTGATGTTAAATATGATATGAAAATGGGTTACTACAAAATATGTTCATGTATTATTAAAATATGACAAATTAACATCTGAAAAACTAATAAATTGCAACTGAAGTGTGGCGCATTGTGCTGTGCATTATGAACGATACACATTGTTCTACAATTCATAACAACTTTCTCAATAAAAGTTAAAATCTAAAATGATAAGAAAACTATAAATCATCAATCTATCCATCCATTTCTTCCGCCAGGTTGATGACTGAACTCCTCACCCTATTGCTAAGGGAGAGCCCATCCACCCTTTGGAGAAAGCTAATTTCTGCCGCTTGTATCCACGATCTCATTCTTTCGCCTTCAAAATAACTAACAATAACAGGCTAAACAAAAAGATCAGGCTTAGATTAACAGATTTATGGCATTTTTCTATAACGATGTCAGGGCTGCAGCTCCATCTGGTAGCAGATGGCTGAATAACATTTAAGACACAATAATTTACTGACATTGGGCATCAATTAAAATGTTAACAATTAGATTAAACGACTAGTACGTCTGGTACAGACTAGTGACAATAGGGACGATTAGTCATCTAGTTGACTATTCGCTCACATCCCTAGTTTATATTACCCTAACCATAGCTCTGTAAATAGCCACCAGGTATCAGCTAGCCCAATTTCACTAACCCTACAAACACTGCTAGTGTGTAGTTTTCCGTGATAGCAGAGATGTACGTTTTAGGTTTTTTTAGAAGTCCTTCAGTCAGAACATGGCATATCATCTTTAGATGGAAACTGGCAAGCTAACTTCCTGCTAACTTCTCACTCCTTTAAACATTGTAAATCTTCGTTTTCATGGATGCCTGGATGTTAGACTTTATTGTAACACCTGGGAGAACAGCCACACTGATCATTTTCTTGGAGATGAAAGAATATTGACCTTTTTTAACTCTCAGTGACGCCACAGTGTTTCTTTAATTTTGGGAATCGAAGAAGAGTTTGGACCAGGAAATGGCTAATGACGTCAGACTTAAGAAGTACAAACTTTCGTATCTCAGCCTCTCCTGCGCCAGATTTGACCACCCTGTTGTTTTTTTTAAGAACTTTATCCTGTGCACCGATTTGTTTCATTTATGTTATTTATACTGTTACTCTGTGGTTCAGATCCAGTCCACACTAGCTTTTTAAAAGTAAAAAAAAGAAGAAGGGTATACTTAAACAAAAACCAGAGGTTAATAGTCATTTTTTCTTGTAAGACATGACTGATTACAACAGTCTGCGAGCTGTTTGTATTCAGCACTACTATAGTGTTACTGCCGAATTGTTCATTTGGCACCATTAGTGAGGATCTGCAATATGAGTCACACTGTCAGTGAATCATGCTTTGCCATTTTGAGGGATTATCTAAGACTGGCACATGAAAAAAACAAATGTTTTCTTTTTCACCCTTTTCTCCTTTGTTTTGGTTTTTCATTCACTGCGTCTACAGTGTTTTGAATTGTTTCTCTTACTTTTGTTCCTTTTATTCTTCCCACTCTATACCCCCCCCCCCCCCCCCCCCCCACCACCCCCCCCTCCCTCTCC